>WAAB01011803.1:400491-440934 GCA_013389865.1 Piaya cayana | reverse complement strand
TCTATTTCTCTCTCTTTTATGTTTTCATTCTTTTGCCAGACTTACCTGAATTCTTAGCTGAGTTGAGTCCAAATATTGGTAATTGGATTTATGGGAATTACAGTCATGGAAAAAAATTCTGAATTCCCTTCATGTTTAGATGTTTTCCTGATAGTATGATGAGCCACACAGAGCATAGGCTGAAGGATGTTATAGGGAGATCTCTAGTGGTGCCTGGATTTTTCAAATGCCTTGAAGTCCTCCCGCCTTTGCATAGTATTGAGAGTTAGATTTTTTCCTAGGATTTATTGGGAATTTTGTGCTTTCATGAACTTCTGAAAAACAATGAATGATTTATGTGGAGAATATTCAGAGAAGAATACAGTCAGGATATCCAAATGTGTGCTAACAGCTAATGTGTGCTAACAGCTAATGTGTTGTGGATAGTACAGTGCTTTTGTAGTCATCAGAAGTCACTCTGCTAGGAGTATGACAAAAGGAAACAACTTGGGACTGAGTTTTTCCACACTAGACAAAACAGCTGTAAATCTGATAATAAACAGCCACTAAACACTGTTGTTCTCATTCAGCATCTTTTTTGCCTACTGGTATGTAGTCAGGAGCAGCTGTGGTGCAGCCAGGAGCCAGTGCTCCAGGATTTCTGAATAGAGAGGGAAAGCAGGTCCATTTTTCATGAACCTATCTGCTCTCAGACTTTCTCACTCATGTCTCTTCTTGGGACATCCTGTGAAGCAGTGTTAAAATGAAAGTTCCTACTGTTTTCTGCACTTCATTCCAGATATTGCACATCATTTATATGCAGTCTCACAAAGCAATATTTTTTAAAGACATTGTGGCTGGCTGAAATATGTCAAACTAATTACATGAGGACAAAACTTTAGTTTAAAACTTTATGTTATGTATTATTTTTTAAATAAAATTCTTTCTGTGTGTACCAGTTCTTAGATTAGAAATTCATGCACTTTTCCAACATCAGGCAGGTTGTGGTTGTTATTGCTGTGCCAGTACGAATTGTGGAGGTCACCCATCCTTGCTGGCATAGTCCACCATCAAGATGAGGTTTGTGATAATAATTAGAACTGGGCAAATAGCATCTCCCCATGTCCATCTCCTATTAAGTCATCAAATCAAAATATTGAGGGGATCACGATCCCCAACTCCTTCTTGCAATCTTTAAAAAAAAAAATCTTTCATGGCATTGCTTAAAATGACTTTTTGAGGCCATCAGCCTTAATATAAATGAAACTATTTAATTTTTTTTATTTTACCCTTAAAATGTCTTTAAAATGCTCCTTTAAAAAACAGTTAATTTCATGAGATAAGGCAATAGTTTGACATCAGCAGTTGAAATACTTAAACAAAATGTTTAGACATTATTTGTCCATTCCACTTTGCTCTTTTAAAATTATTTGCTGAATTTGACATGAATTCTCAATATTTCTACATATTGTCACAGCATGATGTTCCCTGATGAGTATATATTTTGTCTGAAAAATCTCACCCCGCTGTGTTGGAAATATCTTATGTGACAATAAAACACTGGCAGAGAGCGGATTTTGAAAGAAGAGCTCGATTAAACCTCACATAGAGTATCTCCTGCAAGAAGTTCTGCTAAGAAAAGCAGAGATGTTAATGCAAAATCTTTCACTGGGAAAAACTCAGAATAGAATGAAAGTGATAAATCAGTGATTTAAATCAAAACTAGAAGTCCATAAATCCCTGTTTCAGCAGTAGGTTAAACTGTCAGGTTTAACAAAAGCTTACAATGCTCGCCTGCTCTCTGGTTCTGATTCTGCAAGTGCTATTGCTACCAGGTGTCATGCTCACTTCTGAGACCTGCCACACTGAGGAAACAGGCCTATTTGGGACTATCTAGACTCTCTAGATGCCCCTCTTTATTTAGACAGGGCAATGCATCAAACTCTACTCACATGTGTGTTTCCAGTGCTGCTGTGCGAGCCCTTTGATAATAAATATTAAACCTGACAGATTTTCCATGATCATGTTTGCTAGACATACTAAAATAAGAGTCTCATTCTGCAAATATCATTCAGGTATTTTTTTTTTTCTGAATGATCTGACTAAAACGTAGTGTAATTGTAAATAAATGTTTTACATAAATTATGCATGTAAATATGTTCTAATTTCTCAGTATTTTATTTGGTTTTGATTCAAACTCAGCTTGCTGAGATGCACAGTGGTGAAATGCATATTTCCTTGAGAGGTAAGTTGTTTAAATTGTTTTATTTCTTCAAACAGTCCTTCAGTATCACTTTTATCACACCAGCTGCTGCCATGGTGCCCCTGTTAAAAGTCTCTCTACCCTATACAGCCTTTCTTTTCAGGTTTTATAGTTCAGTCATCAAATTACCTTTGGGGTCTCACTGTCTCTCGGGTCAGAAGCACCTCTGCAGAAAGCATGCTGATAACCAGCTGCTCCTTAAAATAGACAAGAAATCACAGGAACTGCAGGGGACCCGTGGACTTCATCAAAGTGTGTTTGTGTGAGGTTTAGAAGGACCTAAAAGAGACTGTTATTGAGAGGATCAGAGTGGACTAGCAGAGTTCATAACTCTTCTGAGTCCGTTTTCATGGACTACATCCACTTTTGCAGAATGCAATCTTGGCACCTCCCTGGTAGCTGTTCTGTGTGGCGGGGCTTGCACCCTGTGTTTAAAATTAATTGCTCTCTAAATTCTATCTATAAGCTGTTATTCTTTCCAACAGCAGCAACTGTTGAGCATGGTGTGTGTGTTGAAACTCTACCATCAAGTAAGCAAGAGCTATAACCGAAATATCAACAGAGGGACTGAAAGCTGGACTAAGTTTTATGGACTGCTCAGTTCCTTGAAAAGGAATGCTAAGTTAATTCTTCTGCAGGGCATCTGCTCGGCAGAAATTTCCTCTGTGCTTCTCAAAGTCTGGTTTAGACAGGTTAATAAATCTCTGCCTTTCTTCAGCTGCACAGTTGCAGAGGGTTAGCATTTTATAGCCAGAGAAGGTGAAGAAGAGAAAGTTACAGCTTGTACAGAAAGATGATTCTAGGGCAGCACCAAACAAGTACATGGACTTCTTCACTCTTAATGTTCAGTGCTAAGCGGCTGAGCTTGGGTTTTGTTTTTAATGGAAAACAAAGCCTCGGAGTGTGGAAAGACAGAATTGAGAAGGCTAAGGGTGGAGAAAGGAAACAGATTGGTTTGCAGAGGATCCCGAGGACATGTAAGGAAATCTGTATGTGTGTATGTGATTTGTGGTTGTCACTGAAGCTACAGAGTGGCCTAAATCAGATTCTAGAAAATGTAATTTATTCTACACCACTGATAAGTAAACTAAAATAATATTGATTTAAGATTATTTTCTATTTCAGTTATTTTAGTGTACACTCAGTTTGAAATGCTCAACAAAGTTATAAAAATGTCCTATCAAGTTTATGTACTCCTAAATTGTGATTAATTTGATTTACCAAAGACAAAGTCTAAAAAGAATGGGAACATTAATAACCCAGTGATTTAGTGTAAAACATAAAATAACTGGCAAAATAATAAAGTTATGTGTTTAAAAATGTAAGGAATAAGTTCCAGTGATGCCATAAATTCCAGGAAAATATTTTAGGAACTACAACATCGAAATTTATTATGGCTTGGCTGGAATAATGATTTCTCCTTGGTCAACAAAACACTTATAATTTTAAATCTATGGGTGAGTATCAAAGCTGATTTTACCAGCGAGGTTTCTTTTAGATTTGTATGCTCTTTCCTAAATTTAAAATACTGAAATAGCAGGTAAAATCAAATCATTTACTAATTATTTTTCCCTTAAAATTTAATAATTTAAATTAAAAATGAGACATTTTTTATTGTGCATAATGCTTGCATAGTTCATAGGATCAGCCAGACATTTCTTTTTTTTTTTCCACATGGGATGGTGACACGAGCATTGTTAGCAGTGTTCTGGTTGGTTCTCCATGCAAAGCTGACAGAGACTGGTATGGCTTTGGCTGTTACCATCTTGTCTCATAGTTTGGAGGCTCAAAATTCAATCTTTAATGAAAAGCATGCTTCCCTAAGCAATATAACAGGCAAAATTTCAGAGGTTCTGTTACATTGAGTCCCTGATCCATTTTCCACTTGGCTCCCTTTCTCCTTACACACTGCAGAGATGCTTCTCTTAACCCTTCTTCTTAGCAGGACAGAGAGACAATTGTGGGAGATCTGATCAGCTTTATCATCTTCTGTGTAGAGTTGCAAGTCCTTTTCCTTCCATAGTGGTTTGGTTCCTTTGGTTTGAGGGTTTTATTTTTGCTGGCAGGTGGAACTGTGGTGCCTGTGATCTATTAATATGGCCAAGTTCTGGCTCTGATGAGACTTTAATTCATCTGAGACATGACCAGAGATAGCAATGTTCAAAGGCAGAGGACTGGACTGCTGAGATCTTCACACTAATCATTTCTACAATGCTCTAAGTGAAAGTGGGTGGAGGTGTAAGTGACTGCTAGGTTAATAAGAACTTGATGTTCTTGCCCTAAGGATTTAACTGCCCACAGTTCAGTTGCACATTATTACCCAGATTTAAGATTTTTTTGAAGTCAATTAAAATGCTTCCATTAATGTCACAGTTGCTGAAAAACATTTGAGTTTTGCATTGTAGAGCCACGGCTAAAGGTACACCAGGGAGAGGCAAAGGTGTCATTGTCCCATTCATGCTCCAAAGAGACAACCCCTGAATGCACAATGATTAGTTACCCTTACAGGTGGTTCCAGAGATCTCGTGGCTCACTCCTTTCCTTGCTGAAACCTGATCTTCTGCATGAATTCGTGAAGCCACTCAGTGCAGAGAGAGGATATTTCATGTCTGACATGCATATGTCAACCCCTACTTCCCTCTGATTCATTAGTTGTGACCTTGAAAGATATCTACTGTGTCATGTTAGGGCTCTTGCAGCTCATGCAACCTGGAGGGCTCTGTCCATTATTTCCTTCCCAAAGAGTTTGTGGTAGAATTGAAGAGCAGCATAGGTACATCCACACTGGCATTAAACTGCCTGGCTAGTGTGTGGGTTTCAGTACCACTGAAGCACCACAACATTCAGGGAAACCATAAGAAACTGCTAATTGAGTCTTGATCCTCCAGGTATAAAGCCAAGAGCAGTGCAGTACGTAGTCTGGAGATGTCACAATATAAAGCAGATAGTGTATGGGCTGGCTGCCTTCACATTTAATGTTTTCGTTTTCTCATAGGATAATTCAGGTTGGAAGGGACCTCACGACTTAAGAATAAGATTTATCTCATTTGGTAGTGAAACTGTTGATCTGGGACCTGCTTTTATCTGTCCAAGATCTCTACTCTTCAACAGGGGATGCTCATACCTGGACAAGGACCAAAGTGGTTTCTCTGTGTCTATGTGAGAGAGGAAAGATAAATCAAAGGGCCTTATTCTGTAGGAAACAGCCTATTCTCATATCAGACGTCTTTCATCTTGAGAATTATCCCAGAGTTCTGGCAAACTAGGTGAGGTTTTTCTGTGTTATTTCCTGGGGGAAAGGCCAATAATGCAATGTAAAACCACATAGACCCCAAATCTTACTTTTTTCCCAAATTTCCCAAATGTGTTGTTTTTTGAATTCATATCACTTAATAATTCAAACCTCATTTTCTAGTGTGTCTTCATTTTCTTTCCCATTTTGGGGTTCCAAATACATTTTCTTTCCCCCAAACATCCTGTCACATACCAGAGGTGTAACCATATCCACTGTCCTAATTCCAGGTGGCTGGAAGATGATTCTGCATAAATTAGAGAGAAAAGCTACATTCTTCTCTTCCCTTCCAAAAAATTGCCCCAAATTAAACTTATAGACCATAAATCTAGCCAGAATAAATCTATGTCTTCCTCTCGTTCAACAGTTCTCCATACTTAATATTCACTCAAATGAAAAACCTCTTCCAACCATTGCTGAAGCTTATTCCTTTACTTCCTCTGTAGCTTTCAAAGTCCAGATTCTGGCATAACCTGCACACAAAAGAGAAGTGAACAACCTCACACCTACGAATAAACCCATTAAAAGAGTAATGCAGTGGATTTTAATGCATCAGAACCCAAGAAAAGCTCAGACTTTACCTTTTTTTACATAAAACATATTATAACACGAGCACATAAAGATGTTGTTCATTAAATCCAGCTTTTGCTAAGGTATGTTGCACAGATAGGAGTTGACATCCATTTTTACAACTGCTTTTTGACTCTAGATAGAAATGCAGTGAGATCAGACCTTGTAAATGACTGCTGTCATTGGTCTTCTGAGAATTCCTCCATTTTGGTACTGAAACTTTTCAGTTATTAGTTAGAAATATGCAGCACTGAATCCTGAATGAAATCTTAAACCAGCTTCACCAACAGACTTTTAGTCTGAAATCAGTGCATTCCAAACACACACAAAGCAGCTATTAAAAGGTCAGCCCATGCAATTCTTTTCTGTTTCCAGCCAGAAAACCTACCTGCTTTCTGTTCCCACTCATATATTACTCCTGTAGCACTGAAGACACTTGTTTGCAAGGAACGGTAATACTGGATGATCTCTAATATACCTAATTCTGGGATACAGCAATTGAACAAATTGAAAGGGTTGGCAAGGTACAGTGCACACTGTACACTTACTACCTTTTGGAAAAACAACATGTTAGTCCACATGACCCATGGAATAATTTCAGAAATCTACAGCGCTGTATTCTTTGTAGAATATTGCTGCCATTAAATATATCAGGAAATATATCTACCCCCAAAATTTCTTCTCTTTCATAAGTGTTTGTTTTGTGCAATGAAATCAGCTCTGCTAGTTGAATCCAGCACACCTTCTTTAGGACCAAGTGACAACTTTCTGTTTTTCTATTTTTTGTAAGTCCAAATAATCTTTGATGTAATAAGAGTATCCATCATTAGCCGAGAAGAAAAGGCTTGTAGGAGTACGTCTTGATACTTTATTATTTTCAGAAAATGCATTACAAGTTTGATATCTACTGTCAGGAATGAGATAAACAAAAAACCAGTACACTCTTGCCCTGGGTGAGCTTGCCACAATACTTGTCAATTATAGGACTTTTTCATGGCTCCTACACTCCTCTCTGAAATGTTAAAGGTCTCGCTAATCTTATCAGGTCATTGATTACCACCTGCTGAGCACAACAAAGTGCCAAAGAATGTGCATTACCTTCAAGATATATCCCTGCTTTTACTCTTTCCCCTGCTCAGTAACTATTCTGTTTCTTTAAATGATGTGACTATTGAAATTGCCTTGTTCAAAACCTATGTCATGTGTGTGTGCTAGTCAGCATCTGTTTCAGTGTCACGCCAGGTGATGCAGCACACGGTGATATAATTGCAACAATGGGATTTTTAATCCCAGGGATGCAACTGTTGCCCACACTGATGACAATGGCCAGCAAAAGAGAAGTTTCCATGGAGCCTCATCCCTTTCCCTTAGCTCTCAGTCTCTTGAAACAAAGCCGTAAAGAGGATGCCTGTTGCTGGGAAAGATGTAGGAAAGTTTCTCGTCTGCACTGGAGTCAGTAGCAGCACAGAAGATTACCACATTAATATAATAAATGAGGTGAGAATTAGTAAAAGTTGTTGGTTTTCAATCCTGAACATCGAAAAATGTGAGATACTCCAGAAACTCTGAGTACAAATCTTCCTTATACAGACATCAAAGCAGCAGGATGGGAAGAAGCCCCAGGGGGGCTGTGGAGCTGAGATTTGACTAAAGATGGGTATAAATAAAATGGGTCAAAGCTCACATTTAGTGGATAAGCATTCAGTTTGTCAGCTTATTCCTATTTACTGGACTGCCAAAATTTGGCAGGAGATATCAAGAAGATAATCTCTATTGTGATGTTTTTAGAATTTCCTCCTTTGGTTCAGCCTGGAAATGCTCCAAGATCAGGTTTCTTGTGATGGTTTGGCACTTTTATTTCATTTCTTCATTATTATACTTCGACATTCCTTTTTCATCAGCTGAAGCCTGAACTAAAACCTCTGTAGAGAAGATGGCAAGATGAAATTGGATGAATTGGACTGAAGAAGAGCTTGAGGAGTGGGAGCTAGAGGAACTTAGTGCTCTTATCAGTGTGGCATCAGCTATGGAAATGGGACTGGGATAGTTTCAGAGCCAGCAGGAAAATCTGGGAGGAAAACATAGCCTTGGCACATGATTTTGTACCCAAAACAATGATGGAAATGAAACCAAATAACGTTCAGGTAGGGACAGAGCATCTCTGGGCAAAAAGATGAGTATCTTTGCACTCAAAACACTGGAGACAACCTGTTTCAGCATCACATGTAGTGGTTTTGAGTCACCCTTTAAAAGCCCACCTATTTGCCTTCCACTTCTTTGTCATGATATGCTTTCTCTGATTCTCTGTTTCTCTCCAAATCTTGTTTGAAAACATTTTCTTTTCCCTTAGACTGTGCCTCTGAAGTTTTCTTTTGCTCTCCCTATAGTTAGTATTGATTGCTCTCTAAAATACCACTTAACACTACTGGCTTGTGCTCTGTTTTGGCTTGAGCTTCACCTTGGCTGGGTCTATGCTATATGCAGTAAAGTGTTGCGGGGTTTATGGTCTGTATCTTATGCGATACAGATTAAAATTTGGGTTGAATTCACAGAAGTTAAAGTACTGCTGCAAGGCATTTTTCTTCCAAGAATGACCTATTGGTGCCAAGGATTCCAGCACTGTATCTTATTAGTAGAGTAATATTGAGCCAAAAATTCAGTGCAACAGATAACAAAAATCAACCCTATCAATTTTTTTTATACTTTTCCCATGTGGACATTCCTCAGTGTCCAAGGGCCCTCTCCAGTTAATAACAAATAAGACTCCAGTTAGCTATGTGATGTGTTTCAGCAGGCATGCCCACATGCATGCGCTTTCTTTCTGTGCTCCGCACAAATGAAGTGTTGATTACTGGCTAACTGACAGATGATCAAAGATAATTTTTCCAGATGCTGCTAGCTAGTGTCACGAGTGACACTTCACATGTGACAGTGAAGTATTTGTGAAGTAGCTGCCAAATTGCAAACATTTTTCTTGATACGTCTTAAGCTTGTGGAAGATATGTCAAGCCCACTGACTTTTACTGCTGGCTGGGAGAGGCCACCATAGAATCACATATCTATTTATGCCCTTGGCTTTTTAAAGACTTTAGGATTCCATCTTTGAATTCCACCAGGAAATCCATACACTAATCTCACTTTCATCACCATTAAAACATGAGCTATTTAGTATTGATTTGGCCAGAGTAGGGGAGGCAAAAGGACTTAACAGAAGAAGCTGTTAACATAAGCAGTATTTAATCTATTTAAATTTGATGAAGAATGTCTATGAAAAGAACATTTTAGTGCAGTCTTGCTCCTGTAACATAGTTTAAAAATGTAGGTTTCAGTAATGTTTACCAAGTACAGTTCTTAGGGTTTGGTTCATTGCTCACTGAAGATACCAGAAAGACTCTCACTGACTTTAATGGGTATTAGATCAGTCTTTGAGCGAGGAGTGGAGTGTTTTGTATTAATTCTTCTACTTAAAGAACCTTCCCCTCAGCAAGAATTCCTTCTGAACACAGAGGTAATAGTCCATTTTGCTCACTATGTAGCTTTAAGAAAGATAACTAAAAGAAAATTTTAATTTGGTAATACTTATGGATTTACCTGAAATTCTAACATATTGATGTGGAACTGCACCTTCACCCTGGGTTACCTCCTGACCCTCGTCTATAGGTACATTTAATATAGTCTGAAAACTACAAATACTCATTTAAAATCATTGTTTAATTATGATAGATAAAAAGTTTACTACTTTCAACACCCTTTAAAAATTACATATTAGGTATTTTTTAATCATTAAGATATTTTAATCATTAAAATCCTGTTTTTCTTATTTCAATGAAATGGCAAACAGTGACATAAGAGCAAAATAAGTCAAATCTTTGTGTTTTGTAATGAATAATAAAGTGTTTTAACCTCTTTAGGGACTTAACACTACGTTAATCCTTTAATCCCCAGAAAAACCAATTTTGTTGACATGAAAAGGGGATATTTAACTTCATCCAATTAATTTTCTACCTTGGAGATACCATGATTATGAAGATTAGATTGAATAGATTTATTCGAATAACCTCATTGTGTACAAAGTGATACTTTTTACCAGTAGATTATTGTATCAGGAAAGAAAATTTTATATCACAATTATGCTTGATTTTCCTCAATATAAGAAAAGAAATGGCAATACTTTGAAACTCAGAAAACTCTACTTCTGTAATAGTCAGATACTAAGTAACGAATCTTCTTTTTAACCATATTTGGCAATTAGAGATGGAAGAGAGTAGAATACTCACAACTTTGTCTATGTTTTTGCTCTATGACTTTGCAAATTTTGGTCATCTTCAAAGTTTTTCCTAAGCAGTGAAGCAATAAAGCAACTATTCTGTGTTGATTTTCCAAATGCAAGGCATATGTAAATCAAGACAGATTTTTCACTTTTCACTTAAGTGTTTGCAGACAGGTCAGATTTTCGAACTTGTTTTGTGGTACTTCAAAAGGATAAGGCCTTTTTGAAAAATCCCGCCTTATATTTTGCTGTCTCTGAAATGAAAAGGATATGCATAAGAGTGAGGAAGAGTGGTTTTATGGTTAAGACATCAAAGTGAGATTTGGAAAATCCAGATTAAATTCCCCCCTCAGCCATAGACTTGACGTACAATCTTGGTCAGGTCACTTGACCTTACATCTTCCACTGAAAGTGGGTAGATAATACAGCCTTTCTTCTAGCCTTTTTTTTTGCTCGCCTTTTGAAACTGGAAGTATTTTGGGGTACAGTCTGAGGCCACAGTTTAGCGATATAATAAATTTGCTCTCTAGTGCTGGATCAAAACATTTTGTGACCGATGCAAAACACCAAGCCTGGATAGACTTTCTCTGCTCAGCCAAAGCTGTCACTTCTGATGACTTTGTATCGAGTGATCTTTATGCTGGATGAGATATCACTCCCTGTACCACTCAGAGTGTGGTTTATGAAGCAGTTTAAGCCAAAGAAAGCCCAGGGCTCTGCTGTGTGTTCCCTCCCCTTCTCTGTGATAACATTAACAAGGGACAGCTGTGCAGTTGACTGTATCAGTGAGCTGATCCAGCTCAAAAGAAACTTTATCCCACTCAAAAATGGTAATTCCCCCCCCCTCCCCCCCAGTGAAATGCATGGTCATTAATGCTGTCACAAAGGAGAAGATGACTTGCGGAAAGGAGGTGTGATTGCACTGCAGATGCACAGATCTTCATCAGGTTGATTAAGGACTTTGTGATGTGCAGTTTGTGACCAATATAAACAGGTTAGCAAAATCTCCTGACACAGGCACAGCTGCACTGGCAAACCAGTAGTCCAGTATGTAGATACATTAATAGTGATGCTGAAAGAGCTCCCTAAGTATGTATTTGGCCTTCTGTTTGAATGCTGGCACTGTCATCAGAGAGGTGATGCTATAGTTAATTATCTGCATCTAAGTCACAGTCACAGGAACTCACTCAATATACCATGGTGTTGGTCACCAACTCCTTCTTATCTCATTCTGAGAAGTGCTGGGAATTTTAACTGCCACTGTCCTTGCTCAGGAGTTTTGAAGATGAAGCATGCGTTTCTGAAACACAGTAACTGTTAGACTGAGACCTTTTCACAGATTCCACACTTGATATGCACTTATACACACTGATCTTTCCTTTGGATTTATTATTTTATTTTCATTACACATGCAGATTAAACCAGACAGTGAATGAATTATTGCAATCCGTTGGTGAATATTTTGCTGCTTATAGTATTTATTTTGAAGTTATGTTGCTGCAGTGTTGCAGCATTTCTTAATATTATCTGCAGCACTTACTCATCATGAAAGGATGGAATAGCACGGAATATTACTTTTGGTAGGCAGGAAAACTTGCCCTGACACAATACAACTCAACATAATGGTTTCCAAAGAGCTATTACTTTCTGTTATATCAATAATTGGTGGATTAAATCTCCTTATGTAGACACTAACAGCACCGAGTGTAAAAACTGCAAAAGAGTCCTTACGACTTCTGGGTAATACATAAAAATGTATTTTAATGTTACATTTAGATTCAGAAGAATTCAAAGGTATTAAACCAATATTTATCTTGTTTTCTCCTCACAGTGGTGTACATGTGCATTCACACAAGGAACAGAATGTTAAAAAAATGGAAGGTTCTGCACATAAGAATGCAATTTGAATTAAGACCCCACTGATTTCAACAGGCATCTTTAACTAAGCTTCTCTACAGAAATCCTCAATAAAAATAAAAACTGAGTTTCCCAGGCAGCAACAAAACAACAAAACCTACATGGCCAATATTTTATTAGAAACTCAGTTTTGGTAAGAATATTTTTTTCATCTCTATAAGTAGGATTCAAAGAATTGGTTTTGATTTAAGAAGGAAGTGATATTTAGGGAACATGCAGTTCAGTTGTGACGTTAGTCAGGCTGAGGCATATTTCAAGCTGTAGTTTGAGCACAGCATCACTACTCAGAAGTTCATTCAGGAAAGCACATCAGCACATATTAAGCACTGAATTCAGCGTGTTGTAACAATATTCTAAACAATCTTCTCTGAACTGTATCCATGGCAAGGTTTCATTCAGGATGAGCAAAGAAATGAGCACCCAGTCTTCCACACTTTACTTTTTCTGCAGAGATCACTGCTTGCCTTGGTTGGTCAATGTCTGTTCACTGGCTTTAGGAGGTTTGTTAAGTCTCCAGCTGTCAACAGTTCACCTCAATATGGTCCTACATGATAGATAGATAAAGAAAGATGGAGGCGGAGTTTTATTTTTTAATTCTGAATTCCACCGAGAAAGTACAGTGAAAAGAAGGAATATTGATCTGGAAAGTCAAGGTTTCAGCATGTTTTCCTTGTATGGTATTAAATAGGGCTGTATGCATTATAAAGTCTTTAATTACATAAGCATATACTGTTGGGTGGAATAACATTCTTCCAGAGTTCACTAATCTATAATACTCAATTAGCAGAGCACTAATTAAGTGCTGCTGTCATCATAATACTTGGGGGGGTTGCTGAAGAGTTTAAAAGCTATTATTTAATTCTAAACCTGAATATTCATTTTCAGTAGCAAAATAAACAAGATTTAGCATCCTTGAGGAATACATACATGCAGTAAGAAAGACTCTGTTGCACTAATATGCAGTTTCCCTCATCTGAATAGTGATACTCTCTTCAAAGTATTTCAGACTAGGAAGTTTCACCATTCTTCACCAGAGCTCTGCTTTATTCAGCGTATTGAGCAGATAGATAGTGCCCTGGGAGTGAGTTAGTGCTGTGCAATCAATACAGTTCTTCTTTTCCCATTTTTCTTTCCAGTGCTGGAAGGCATATGGCAGAGGCAATGGGGCAATAGCAGGAGAAGCTGCATGCTGCCGTTAAGGAAGCTGGCTGGATTCCATCCCTGCTGTTGTCTCACGCTGTCTGCCCTGGGTAACTGGGTAGATTCTCAGTCTCAGCACAGCTGGGCCTTTAGGATAAGTTTCTCATTTTCTGAGTGTCCAGTGCTGTTCATCTGTGGCTGCATTTAGAGAAATGCTGAGTTCTTACAACTGTAACAGAAGTCAACTTGAGCTGTCATTTGAATGTAAAAAGTGTTATAGCAATACCAGATACTCAAAAAGTTAATCCAAGAATAAAAAACCCAAACCAAACCAAAACAAACAAACTGATTTCAGATGTCCAGGATTAGTGGACACTTTTGACAGTTATGGTGCTTGCTGCTTTGTGCCTCCATTCTGCAGCCATAAAATGGGGATAATAACATCTGCTCTGCAGAGCGCTACAAAGTGCAATGGGCTGCATGTTTGTGAAGCTACTGATTACTCTAGAGAGAGCAACATAGAAACAGAGTGGAAAGAGAAAAATCATTCTTTACTGGATGGATAGACGACGTTAGTGTGGGGCCGTATCAAATAAGGAACTTTAAAGACTGATTGAATCAAAATGAAGTCAGACTCTGGTAGTGATATAGTTACAGTCCATGTATGTGCACATGCTGAATCAACTGCCATTCCCAGCATTTTTTGAGCTTGATATTGTCACCATGATGTCCTTTTACGGTTATTTCATAGTGGTTTCAGTGCATCTATTCATATGCAGCTCTGGCCTGATAACGCCAAGAAGGTTTTTTTCACAGATTGTTGTGAGAGACTAAAGTCTGAGCTACAGCATGGATCACGATGTTGGGGTGCAAGTGGAATCAATGGGACCTGTTTCCCCTATGAACCTGTATGCTGCAGTTATACTCACTGATGTGAGACCTATTCAATGGTTTTCTAGCTCTAGTACTCATAAAGTCTCTTAGTCATATGGCTTCTCCTATAGCTAACAGAAATAAGTTCAAGCTATTGTCATACTTTCCATTGGAACATTAATAAAATCTCTCACCTTCTTAGGTTCTATATTTAGAAATGGAGAAAATAGAAATTGTAGAAATTTGACATTCAATACACTCAGTACTTACACCTCTGTGAAATTTGGCTGACTTTGCATAGTAGAGTTGAAAATGATTTCTGAAAGGAAAGGTTGAAGGTACATGAGGGCATGACATGATGGCATAAGCTTCATTCCCTTAGGAGAAAAGGGAAGAGCAATGTGCAAACAGCAACAAGCAAAAGGTGGAGACTCCCTCTCAACCCTGAGGACTCCCTCTCCATTCACCAGAGGACTTATGGTCTTAAGCAGGAATGGATCTTACCACCAGTTGTACACCAGTGTGATTTCCTAATTGCAACTCTTATAAGAGTGTGACCAAGGAGAAAAAAACCAGTTACACGTGTTCAGGCTGATGATGTACTTTATCCAAAAATGAATAGCTATAAATTAAAAAACTTCAGGCAGTATCCTGTGTACAGTTGGCTAAATGTCTAAACAACTTCTTTGGTATTAGTATTTCCTTTTTTAGAACTACTGCTGTGCAATAGCCTTTCCTCACTTTAATCTTCTAAACTTGTCTCTGAAGGCAGATAGGAAAAAAGTATTACAGGATTGTTAGACCCTTGAAATTTGCTTCTTCCTATTGCCCTCCCCAGAAATTCACACATATTCCAGAAGACAGAAGTCTATTGTCCTAATTCATTCAAATGGTGTATATGTTTCATGCTCTAAAATTCAACAATATGCACATTCAAAATTATATTTGCATCAAAATAGAAGAAATGTCTTGAGCTTCTTTTTAATATCTAATGAGGAGGGCCCAAATTTTCTAAGTGAAAACCTGACCCCCAGGACTCCTTTAGAGTGGAATGTATTGTTCATTAAGAAGGTGCTATGTATGAGGAAACAGAACAGAAAAAGTACTCTCCATCTATTCATACACTGAAGAGTCTTAAACAATTTCCAGAAATAGAAACAGCACCTGCTAAGGGCAGAAGTATAATTGTTTGCATGCCCTCAAACATTGCTTTACTGCACTACTTTTCATTTTGGTCTAAAACGGTTTAGCAACACTGAGGATTAGAGTGGCGCAAGGTTAGAAAAGAAGAGGAGATCAGAAAAGGCCAGGCAGACAGGAGTAGGGCAAAGTGATCATTTGCAATACAGTAATTGTAACTCCAACGGCCACTGAATTCTGTGAGCGATTTTGCTTGCATGATAAATGGAGGTAGGTTGGAGCAGATCAGCTCTCTTTGGTGCTCTTCTGATCCAATGGCGCTGGTCAGGACTTGTGGCTTCTCCCTTAGAGTAAGACCATGCAACGTACAGA
Organism: Piaya cayana; assembly: GCA_013389865.1. Taxonomy (NCBI): domain Eukaryota; kingdom Metazoa; phylum Chordata; class Aves; order Cuculiformes; family Coccyzidae; genus Piaya; species Piaya cayana. The sequence continues at coordinate 425,118 of WAAB01011803.1, read as the reverse complement.
ACCACCCTGCTGACAAATGGTTGCAGGTTTACCCTTTTGAACCAAGGGCTGTTGGAACCATGGGACTAACACCAAGTGTTCAGCCTCTGTTGGTGCAGAGGGAACCTACTCAATCTGCTGTTGTTCAAATTAAACTATTCAGCCAGGAAAACAGATCAGTAGAGCACTTGAGGAAGATAATTTTACGTAGTGACTTTGTGTATGTACTTAATGTACACAGTCCAGAAAAGTGGAGCATTGCTGACTTAAAGACCTGATTATGTTACCATAAGGTTAGGACTTCAGGTAGTCTGAAGTTAGCGATGGGCTAGAATAAATATCTGGAGGAGAAGCAGGTCAATAGAAATAGTTCACAGTTTCAAAATCTTTTGTTAAAGATAGCAAAAGAAAATTAGAGCCGACATTTTCAAATGCGTCTTTATATCATATAGGGACACAATATTTTCTGCCAAACGATGGCCAAGGAAGTTTCAAGCTAGACATAAACTTGTTGACTATAGAGGACAGTCACTCAAACTCACAGCAGGAATTGATGGGAGATGCTGCATTCATCTCTCCTTTTGTACATGATGTATGGCATTTCACTGATTTGATTCCATATTTCTGTGGCCTGCTTCACAATTATTCATAAAATCCCACAAATCCAGCTTGTAAATATATTTAATTTCTGTCTGGGGGATGATACAATCTCTAACAAATTTTCTGGTTAGAGATAGTTGGTTCGCTTATGGATTAGCTTTGGGAAAACCAGAATTACTCTGAATACCTGGAGATGAAAATTACAAAAATGAAAGGAACAGTCTCACCTCAAGCAGTGACACAATGCATCAGCTGTTGGGGTCAAAATGGAATGAACACAGTCAGTTCACCCTCTGCAGGTCCCATGTGACTGCAGCAGGTGGCCTGAGGAGATAAGACTTCTAAAATCTACACAATACTTATTTTGGGAATACTTGTAAGGCCTTCTTTTCCTGTGCTTTTAACTCAGTGTCTTCCTATAGAATCATACAAATATATGGTGCAACTATAATGGAAGGGCTAAAGCTTTAGCAGTTACAAAGGAAACTAAAAAAGCAAAGAAGGCATCTCCCCTTATTGAGTGATGTTAGACTATACACTGCAAGATTTGGTCAGAGAGCTGTCCACAACCAGGTTTAATTGTGTCCTTTGATACAGAAATTGTAGTGAATCTTTTTTTTTTAAAATTAAAGAAGTTTTTTCAAAGGAAAAACATGTTTTCTCTACCAGTTTACTTCCTTTGCATGTATGTTTTTATTGAGAAGAAATAATAAAACTACTACCCTGTAATTAAATTGGATTACAGAATAATTACAGCTTTGTTTGCTTTCTGCAGATTACACGGTAATTATACTTGGTATTACCATGAAAAACCAAGAATTTCTAACTATGTCATTACATGGTTATTTCTGCAATACAATACAACTATTTAATTATACATGCAGTCTCTTTACTTCAATGGAAAAATGATTAAAATAATGCCAATGCCTCAAAGTTCTGAATGAGTGCCAACATGTTGTGTAACATTTATAGCACTAGTAAGCATTTGTGTGTGTGTTTGCAGGTATGTATTTACATACACGGCATTCTCATCCATCTTTCCAGTGTCTCCTTTGCACCTACGATACACAAATCAAGTTTTGTAATAGGTACAAATATTCCATTTGATATAGGGCAATTAAGTACATATTGATCTTCAATATGCCTATCTTGGTTGAGAAGCCATAAGCCTATTCCCTAATTTGAAAGCTGATTTAGAAACATTCATGACAAAGGTGAATAAAAAGGGTGAGTGTATGATAGGTACTTCAAGCTGCACAAGCTTAGTTTTGACAACATCTCTTTACTTGTCAGATTACTTGTTGGCGTAAAATCCAGCTGCTGAAAGACTGAGCTCTTGTGAAATTCTTCCCTGAATTATCCTGTGCTGTTAAGTAAGCCTCTGTAGTGGGTTTTTGTTAGAAATGGTACAATCATCAGTGAGACATTCATTGTAATGAACAGATAGTCAACCAGATCTAATAAAGTTCAGCCTTTTCTAGCCAAACAGGAAAGCCATGTACCATAAATCCACTCTTATTTAATATTTGAGTCTAGCATTCAAGGTCTTGCTTTGTAACAGAAGTGTGAGTGGCTGGCAAGTCTTTTCTCATCACTGTTTCACACCAAGCTGATGTCTGATGAAAGAAGTAAAAACCATGAAAGAAGTAATAAGAGAGAGAGTAGGAGCAAATATCTCCTTTAAAATGTACATAAAAGCAGAATCAGGTGAACTTCCTGCAACCATATCTTCAGTCCGTTTGGTTACTGACTCAATCATAGATCTTTCCAGAGAAGTACGTGGATTACTGAATGAGTCATGTGGTGAGCTGTGGACCCACTAGAACCATGAGTCTTTGGAAGAGGTATTAGTGATGCAAGTTTTTTCTCTGCAGGAAGAGAAAAAGAAACAAGCAAAGCAACAAAAAAGCCCTCAAATTTGCACTTTTCTTTTCCAGGACTGGCAAAACACACTGTGTTTCCTGGCATACATTTCTCTCTGCCACGCTGCACCAGGCAAGAGGAATGCTTCTTCACAAGTGAAGCCACACATTCACTAGCAAAATGTACATCTAGCTAATACAACTGTATGGAATAATACAGATTTGGTAGCCTCAGGAGGGCTGCCAACATAATCATCTAAGTGATGACAAAGTGTCACATACTGTTTCTATGTGGAACTGTAGAGGTTTATCCAATGTCTGTTATCAGCGAAAGAAATAAAGAAAAAAGGGGGTGGGGGTGTGGTATTTATTGTTAAGGTAAGTGTTACATCTCCCCAGAGAATCAGCTAGGGCAGGCCCGACCCAGACCTAATACTGTCTTTATTTCCCAGGTAGCCAAAATATTTGATTTGAGAAGGGTGAATAATAATTTTTTTCTTTATGTTTAGCTCTGGTATATTGCTTGCTTTAACTGACCATGAAGCATTGCTTACAGACTCTTGTCATGTTGGACAAGTTGCTGAAGGAAAAGAGAACTAAGGGATGCTCTTGATCTCTTCACAAGACCAGATATTGGAGGAATACAGATGTCTGGAAGAGATGTAAGTTGACATTTAGGCCGTGACTGGGAAACAGTATGTAAAATAGGATAAGCTGGAAAGATCCTTGAAAGTAAATGCTTCTGTTAGATACAGCTGTGACACACAAATCAAAGAATGGCCTTACAGTGAGGGTCAAAGAGGCTTTTAGGATGGTATCAGAATCACTGTGGTTCTCCATCTTTATCTATTCTGGATCTGGTCATGCGAATCATTTGTGCCTTTTAAAACAAGGGAAATCAATGGGAGTTCAGTCTCCAGGGCTCTTACAAGACTGCACTCTGAGGAGAGGTAGATTTTATACTCCATCCAAATTAGTTTGAATTTGTTTTGTCTTGTGGTAGATAGCAATAGCTGCCAATGCAATCAGTGTCACTTGCGGCTGAAGACACAGAATGAAAAATCTGTCATTGGACAAGACATTTGGCATCTTGTTCCTGTTGCAAAAAGCTGATTCAACACTAGCAAATTCAGCAAATCCATTTCCTCAGGATTAATTGCAAGGTCTCTCAGTATAAGTATAGAGCATGCCAGGTTGATAACCTTATCCACAACCTTGACACTCAAAGGGGCAGGTCAATGTTACCAAAGAGTATCTGGATCCTGAAGCTGTATATTAAAGTGCTTACATTAAAATGCAGTTCTACCATCAAGTTTCTCTAGATGGTTGTTCTGGGACTCATAGAGGGATTGTGAAACTCATAAAAGAAAGAAGAACATTACAAATGAAGGTTGCTTTTTACTCATCATAATACAATTCATCATAATGAATATGAAGTGAATGACTGAATTTTACTGCATCACATTTCTTTCCTGAGTTGCAGAGGTTTCAGCACAGTGAGAGTTGCAAAAGCCTCTGTGCACAGCTTGAATCCTGTTTTGTGTTAGGATCACTATGTGCTGTAGTTAAGCATTTTGTTAACTTCAGTATTGACAGACAAAACATTTTTCAGGTAAGTACAACTGCTAAATACAGCAGAGCTTTAAGACTGTGGGAAAATATAGTCATTAAGCTATCTTAATACAGGAAAAAGAGAACATTATTTGCTGTCATTATGCACTGTTTGCTAATTATGCTCATCAGGTGATAAAAATGAATAAGTTAATTCAATCTTTTATTGCTCCGCCTGAAATCCTCAGAGAATCTTAGAGAAGTAATTCTTCCTTTTGTTCCTTCCTTCTCACTATCTACAGCATTATGGACCAAAATACGAAGCCAATAGCACGTACTAGTTGTTTTTAATGGATACAGTGTTGATTTCTGTCCTAAATTTGCAGACATCAAGGCCATAGGTATTCCTGGGGATTAGTCAAGTCTTCATGCAATTGTCCTCTATCTACCAACACCTTAACTGAGAACTATGCATACAACACATCTTATACAGTCACTGATGGCTTTGCTGTTGCTGCACTAATTTCATGTCCAGGCTACTGGCTCCCAGATGTTTTCCTCTGAAGGCAGGAGCAGAGGTTTTGGGAATTCATTTGGTGTTTGCTCCCAGCTCAGTCAGTGGATGACATTTTGATGCCCTCGTCGCAATTTTCCTATTTTTTCATCTGTAAAATACTTTTCCAACTTCACATGAAATGCTCTGTATAATGGCAGCAGTTGCCAACTACATCTGAAGATGGTGCTACCAAGGCAGGTCACTATACTCTGAGTGTCCTTGGTTTGATTTAGATATAGCACTGATACATTTAATGACCTCTTTCTGCATTCGCTGTGAATGAAGTGCGGAGGAGAATCACCCCTTTGTGTCCCAGAAGAGGAGATATAAGGGTTCATTACTGTGTTTGAGTAGCTTTGAGAGCCTCCTATAAGTGAAGAAGTTCAAGCCCAGGCTGTCGTGAAATCCAAAGGCAGAAGACCATCTCCTCAGATGTTTTAAATCATTGTGAAGCAGAACTGTATCACTAGTTTGCTGGCATGTTCTATCCCCTTTTAAGAGAAACATGTTTTAAATACTCCGCTATTACTGTGATTTAATGAAATTCCAATTTAAAATGAAACACACATTTATTTACAGAATATGGCCTCTGCACTACCAGGGAACATATTACAGTAGGAGTACAACTTAAAGAAGGCTACAAAAATGTTTTCAGATCTTCTCATGTTTTGATCCAATCAACTGCAGAAGTACAAAGTGTTTATGGATGTGTAATAGAAAAAGCTATGTACACTTGGATGACTAGCTTTTTTGGGTTTGTGATTTAAAGTATTTATAGAACTCATTTGCATTTAGCTGGATGATTCTGAGAATTTTCTTTGTGTATTGAAATGTCAATCCTAAATCACGCATACATATTGGAGTAATAATATGCAGTGTTTTTTTCTTAATGATTTTTCATTTTGTGGCTGAACCAAGTATCTATATGGGTTAAAATCTATAATTCCCAGAACTGATAGACAATTCAAAAGGCTTAACAGACTTCATGCATCACTTGGTATTGAAACTGTATATCTAGAGGAAAACTAATATATTGACCTTAGGAGACCATTTACTGTTATTTGAAATAAATCCATTGCTTATAAGTCTATGGAGTGTTTATTTTGATGGCTAAAAGAGAAACACGAATTTTGTGAACACCAGGGTTTTTGGGATCCCATTTTCAGATTCCAGAATAGCCCATGTGTCTAGAGCAAAGTATGAGCTCCAACTGGAGGTCTTAAAAATTGCCCTTTGCTCCTGTGGTTATATTTATTCCCTGTAGGATGCAAATACCTAACTATTTCAGAGGTTTGCTTTTATTTTGATCTGTGTGTGTAACAAAACTTCTGAAAGGAAAAATGGAAGTTTTTAATGTTCCCCACAGTTATTAACAAATATTTATTCAGGTTCACATTTTAAAAGCACATAAATGCATTAACTGGCATCATTCCATTTGTCTAAAGTGACCAGACACTTCCTAGGGCACCGTGGGGCAAAGAACTGGAGGGCAATAATGCATTTTGGTACCTCAAAGATACCTCTCTTGTACACAGAACAGTCACTTCACTTGTGAGGTATTTAAACCCTATGTAACAGCCACACACCACAAGGAGAATTTTAAAAGCATCGAGAGCTGCCGCAGCTCCAACAAATATTAAGGTATCAAACATAATTTCAAACTGTTTTGATGTATTATATTTCATCAAATATGATTGTGTTAGCTTTAACCATCAAAATAAACTAGTAGTTAAGTGATCCCAGCCAGAACATAACTAAGGGTCATAGAATAAAAATAGGCATAAGCAAATGCTGGAAAGTGCTTTCTAAGGGTGGGCTTTATAAATACGGAAATCTCATCCCTACGGAAATTTTGGAAGCTTTCTTCTTTGATATATTTAAGTGCATGAGACAACAAATGAATAAATTTGACACCTTGCAGACCACACAAACGTCTTTTCCTTCCTCAGCTTTGCTTGGTTGTATGAAAAAATGTTTGGATTCTGAAAGAATAAACCTAATTAGTTCGATACTTACATTAAGACAGTCCAGATTTGGATGCAGCTTATACTCAAAGAACTGCACTTAAAATCACTGTTCAACAGCAAGCAAAAATGGCAGGTAGAAGACAGAAGAGAAAGAAATCACATTTCTCCAGATCTGTATGTGATGGCCTACAGAAGAGAAGTCTAGTACCACCTTGGGATTTTTCAAGGTAAACCATGTTCTCCAAGCACCACCTCTAAAAATATGGCTTAAAAGCATCCTTGCTATCAATATCAAAATCAAACACTGATGCTAGTACTGAAAGAACTACACAATTTTCTAATAATAAGACTAAATTAATTTCCATGCATCTTTTGGCTGGTAATGATCCTGAAATGGGAGAATCTGGAAAGCCCAGAAGACACCAGCATTTCCCTGCTGCAGCCTTCAGAGCCCTGAAAGGGAATGAGAGACACAATCTCTAGTAAGAGAGCCAAGAACAAAAGCAGATTGCTACTGACTGCTTATTTGTTGGAAGACGGTGCTTTCCTGAAGTGAAGTGGGTGTAAGACCATAGCAGATGTTGGACAGTTTTTGAAGCCAAATATCAGAGAAATATTTAAACACGTTCTTGCCTTTATGCAAACACTGATGTGATTGCCTGAAAGAGACATATTTCACAACTGGAAAAATTTGTTACCTAATGTCTAAGATAAAAACATCGAAACACACTTGCTGGTTCATTTACAGACTCAGCGGAAAACATTTGACTCATAGGGGACACTTAAGGTCACACATATTCTGTCAACATCAGTAGATGAGTCCTATTAATCTTCAGTAAATCTCCTCATCATGAAATGTCTGTTTGCATCAGTTCACTGGCACAATGAGTAGCTTTCTTTGCCACCATCCACAGGAAATTTTCATTAATTTATGTACACTGATTTCCCACTGAAGTGTAACTTAATCATATAAATTCCCAAAGAGAGTTATGTTTAGTTTCCATATGGACCAAACAGCATATGCATCTTATTTTTCTGTTCAGAGAGACCCCTGAAAGAAGGAGAGAGGAGAGAAGAATGATTTCAAGGGAAACATGTTTAAAAAGGAGAAGTAAATTTGAGGTTTTGGTGTTATTTCTGGTTTGGTACATTTTTACATGTGGTGTCTTTTATTTCTCTTGACATTCATAATTATCCTCTGGATGGGCAAGTACACATCCTAAAATATGATTCTCTATATATCTTTCTGATGTCCATATTTAAATCAGACAGGCACATGAACCTGCTGTGGGACGTCTTAATGGAAAGAACAAAAATATATGCAGAGGTAAAAAGCAGAATATGCTTGTCCAAATTCAGTGGATGAGTTAGTGGTGGCCAGAAGTCAAGCCTCCCAGTACAAATTTCCCAGCCGAATTTGTCCCATGTGAGATGGTCACATGGTCTATTTATGGCAGGTGAAACCTCATTCAGAGTGGTCTGGCTTTTCATCTGGAGAACACAGGGACAGATAATTTGGAAGAGCTGATTTGGCGATGAGCCATCGTACATGCAACAGATTCAGTGGTGAGGATGCGATTGTCTTGCCCTTCCCCAAAGAGTCTAAAGACTTTTGAGACAGTGTGGCCTGTGTGCCTTTGATTAAAGGAGTTATTGTGATGGTAAATAACAGCATAATCTTATTTTTAACATTACTTGCTTTGTGAGACTTCTGGCTATTTAGTATAAGCAGCCAAAAGGTATTTCCAGGAGTTCTTTAGAGCGTTAAATATGTATGACCCTAAATCTCAATTGCCTTGCAATGTGCACATTTATAAAATGCACAAAGCATTACAATTGAAAAAAACAGTATGCCTCTGTGTTTGATTCGAGATGTCAAGGGTATAAAAATTTCTCAGATTGACACATCAGCTATGTATGATGCTGAGTGGGCTTGGAAGGTCAGTTGTAGATATCAGTGCAGAAATATTTTTTAAAATTACTTTTGACAGAGCTGATGTAAATGTACAAGTTGCTTGGCAATTTGCTGGTTGTAAATTGTTTGAAAATGTAATTTTACTTTGTGTTTGCAAATTACCTGCAAGTGGATTCTGAATTTTATACATTTTCTCATTCATCGGCAGTAGGTTGTGATTTCCTTTTGCCAGTCTATTTCAGAAACTGCCCTTGCATATGCAGAGTTCATTAACTGTCAATTCTCAGTATGCAGTCAGCCATGGAGGCCGCATGATGGTGTGGATAATGTTTATCCTCCCTGATTGGAGAACCAAAATTTTGCCAAGCCATTTAAAGAGAGTTCAAGAAGACATAAAAATATTAACTTTTGGCTTTTTGCGAAAGTATCTCAAACCACTTTTGGCATTGGTATTTGCAAATATAACTTGTATGAATGCTATTTTAAGAAAACAGAAAGGAATAATCCCTGTGAATAGATTTAGCTATATATTTCTACCCCTGCTGCACCAGTTTTATATTTTCTATTTTACATAAGATTTATGGATTTTTTGTGTGAATTGTGTTTTGGTAATTTTATGTGCTTCTTCTTGAGACAAATGAAAACATGCATAAAATATAAAATATGCCATAAACCTCAAAGTGAGGCTTAAATGTGTAAAAATGTATTATAGCTGCTGAAGGAAAACATAGATTTGGTCCAAACTCTTTCTCCTTTTCCTGTTTATTTTCATTGTGTATGAGTAAAAAAACCCCATTATTATGGAAGCCATAGCTATGGTGAGTGTCAGTAGGTGGATGAAGAGAGTAAATCCCTGGGCTTTTTGGACTCATAGTCATACTCCTATAGGCTTTATAGAATTAGACTTTCATTTGAGATGTGTTATAACAGCATTGATAGAATTACTTATTACATGGAACAATAAAAATGCTCTTGCAGGACTGGCACCTAAATTAACAACCCAAATTTAGGATGAAATTATAAGAACGGTGGCGTAGAATTTTAAAATTCTGTTTGGCATATCCAACGTTAGTGAGATAGGTCTGCATTCTGACTTGCATTTAAATTAGGAACTGAAGTTTTGTGTTTCATTATCAAACAAAGGTATGTGTCTATGATTTAGCTGTACTAATTTCTTTCTAAACCAAATTTATTTCTTTGAGGGATCACAATGCCCAGGGTACCCTAACAGAGTGCAACAATTAGATTTTCTAAAATAAGAAGCTCGTTTTGATTTGGTAGGAGCGCAAACCTGTCTCAAGCTACTAATTTTTAATTTACTGGTATTCTTAGCAGTCAAAAATGATTGAAGAAAGCTTGGTTAGAAAAAAGGAAAAAATAATTTGTTTTATCTTAAAATATCTCTGAGTATTTAGCTTTTCATAGAGAAGACACACAATCTTAAAGGGGAAGAGTTTGCCATTGAGAAAATGAATAATACATTTCATGATATAATTTGTAATTCAGCTGCTTTATTTACCCTGTGGAATTACAGACCCCTAAAGAACTCACTGAAAGCTAGAAAAGTATGTTCTTGTGTGTGTGTAAGGGAGAAAAAAACATGAAAGCAAATCCAAGCAGAGAAGTAGAAAACAGTCTGATGGATCTAATCTAATTTTAAGTTGTGTTTTTAATGTTGAAGTTAATTTACGAGTGCTGACACTTTGCTGTGAAAAGCCATGACTGTGGAATCTGCCACAAATGAGAATATGTTTAACTTTAGCTGTTGGATTATAACTTGTTAAAACAAACAATAGCTTGCTGCATTAGAGTCGAATGCAAAGATATTACAGTATTCAGCTAAAATCAAATAATCTTTTAGTTTCTATTCTCTCCAAACTAAACTAAACAGTGGTGTCATAAGATGACAAATTACAGGATGAACATAAGAGCAGTGCCTTCAAAAATACAATAGTTATACAAGCCATCTATTGTTAATGAACAATATAATGCAATTTGTCTGTCTGTGATACAATTATGCAAATCAAAGATGGAACTATATTGAAATCTCTCCACATTCGAAGTGATTAAAATGAGATAATTTATCAAGAAGAATATTACTGATCATGTTTATGTGTTGCACATTAATCCTATTACAATAATGTATCTTTCTACTAATGTAATGGATTTGTGCAATCTAACAGAAAATGACTTTTATACTACCCACAATTACAAAAATATTCAAAGCATATCCATTGCTGCATAACAGCATATGCCTAAGACTGTACAATAAACCTATTAAAACAAACAAAGTTTATGAATGTAACCTTCATACCAATAAAGACAATGCTAAATTCAATTTTATTGCCCTCATTATTTCATCAACTTCATATATATTAAGCATTGTGAGTAAATTACCTTAACTTTCTTTATAAAGAAAGAAAATTTTATAAAAAGTGTAATTCAAAATTTGAGAATTGTTTAAATTCATGCTGCACATGAATCTTCTAAAATCTTCTAAACCAACATATAAGTGGCAAGCCAAGCACTGCCAGCCCAAAAGTCTCCCTAAATCTCAGCAATCTGTCACATGTAATTTTAATACATGACAAGTCAATCCTTAAATAAACAGCATCTTCTGAAAGAGTTTCTATTATATGTAGCAAGGTATATGGAAATGCCATGAGGTACATATGGATGTTCTTCCATGTGCATGGAAATGTAATAACAGGCTTAAATATTCCTCAGACAGAGATACATTCAGAAGAGTCATGGTTCTACCTTCAAAAACTAAATGACAAAAAAGAAAAGACAACATATTCAACTATAGAACTAACTTTGTACATTTGTGCTATAATACAGTCACTAGGAGAATGATCACATTCTCAAGAAACACCACATAATTCCTTATTTTCTGCACCCCAATCTGCAGAGATATATTATTGCATCATATATTTATTCCTATTACTGTATATTTACACTAATCTCCTTTCAAGTGTTCAGCCCGCCTTTATCAGCCTAAGTTTACTACAATCTTTTGCATCCATAAAACACATCATTATCTTCCTCAGTATACAACTGCAATGTACGGTACTTTTTTCATTAAGTCAGGTAGGCAGTTTAGAGATTGAGTTACTTGGCTGCAGATCTAATGTAACTTCATACATCTCCCGTTAACACTCTTATTGACCCTTCCTGACATGTAAATCAGTCTATATTACTCAGTTCACACCCATTTATTCCTCTTTCTTTGAAAGAATTCTTCTTACTCCTCTTCTTAAGTCAGCATATTCTGCATTTTAAAAGATGAACATATGTTAAAAGGAAAAGAACAAAGAAGTAATGATGCTCATATACAGAAAGTGATATACAGTGAGCCTGGGATCTAGTAGTCTTAGCCCACTGCTGAGACTATTGTCCTCCCTAACTCTTGCACTGCTTTCTACAGGCTAGTCCCTTATATATTTTTAAGAGCTGTTCGGTGCTTTCCTTAACTAATACCAGCCTTGAATGACAGGACACATCAACTGGGCTCACATTCATACCCAGCCTGTCATATTTTTTCCCTTTCTGCCACATCTGCTTTCCTTCAGGCTTGGAGGAGAAAGGTTTGCAGGTCAGAAACACCTGACTTTAACTCAGCACTTGTCAGGACCCGCTGTTAGTGTCAAATGATCTTTCCTGGGATAGCTAAAACGGAGTTTATGCTGCATTTCACTAACTGTGTGATAAAACCAGACCATACTATCTGTACTGGAGAACTTGGGCGAATGTACAAGACACTTTGGTAAACAGAACAGCATATTAACAACTCTGCAGATCTGTAAATCTACCCCTCCTTTTCACGGCTACAGCAACATGTTCAAGAGGATTTGAATTCCTAAACTTTCCCTCTGTTCTGTACTGTGAATGAGATAATGTGATCTCATGGGTAGAAATTCTCCCTTTGAGACTTGCTGACACAGGCCTCTGCTTTCAGCTTCTGAGAACCCTTGGGGTTTTATGGCATTTGTAATAGACATGTTCCTTTATCATGACTCTAGGAGGCTTCAAATACTTTTGAACAACTGTTTGCCAAAGCTTTCTAATAAAAAGTTAACAAACCTGCACTTTGCAGAACAGAAATATGGTAAGAAACCTGGTTTTAGCCAAATTTTGCCAGGGGCAAAACCTTCCCTGTTACACAATTTAATATTTGCCTCTATAGAGTTACTTCAAAACAAATTGAGATACTGCTGTGGCTTTTTTGGATCCATCTCTGTCTTCTGTCTCTCTTTAACACACATACTCTAAGACAGCCAACAGATAATGAATATACAGGCTTCTGCTTCTGCTGTTAGTAAGGGCAAAGCTGTTCTTTATCAGATGAGACTCGATCAAGAAATAACCATTTTTTGGCACTTAGAGAACTTAATGCTTCTATATGTTCTGGCCAAGTATTAATCCAACACACACTTTATGACCTATGCAGATATAAATTCCACCTACCTTCAAGTAACCAGCCCAAAGCAACCTCAGCAGTCTCAGAGACTTTACATCTCAATGAAGCCCATCTAAAATGGGGTACCAACTGACCCTAAGGATTTCATGTGCTCCGGTCTATTGACTTTGTCCTTTAGTGTTCACTATGACAGTGACAATCTGTTTGGACTACTGCACAGCAAAGGGTTTCCATGCATCTCTTCTTTCTTTTAAAATAAGTTCAAACTTGCCAAGGTTTTGGATCAAGCTGTTTATCAAATAGACTATTCAATGGATTTTAGGCTTGCAGATCTCTGCAGAAATCTCTCTTTTCTTTTCTGAGCTACTTACCAACAGCAACATAACATAGTGACAAAAGTCCTTCATTGGAAGCCTACTGCTTCCTAATATCTCTTTAAAAAGTGGATTGAAAAATATTTAAATATTAAATACAAAGCAGATGCCTCCTGGGATATTTACACCTCAAGTTAAAGAAGTCAGCTGAGCCCTAAGAAAAGGAATCAGAAAGAGTCAGCAAAGAAGGCTTATTAAACTTACACATTTTACTAAGTTCTCTGCATTTTTTGTCAGCTTGACCACCTTGAAACCTTCCTTTATCTGTTTGTGTGTCTCTTTCTAGAAAATCAAGGCTAATGCTGCCTTACTTCTCAGATTCGTTATGGTACCAACCACAGATAGCAAAGCAAAGGAAGACATCTAGGTATCTAATTTTGGCATAAAATCTAATTTCTATTAAATAACTTACCTAACTTAGTAACTAGAAACCAGCAGCCCAGCTGGTTGTGAAAAATACACTGAACTATTGTGGTCTTTGTTTACTGGACATTTGACTACCCCTGTGCAGTGCTGGTGTGTGAACACATGTTCTGGAGAAAAGCAGCACCAATTTTCCATACCATCTAAGGAACTCAATTGGCAGAATTGTGTGACAAATCAGGCTAGATTACAGTCAAGCTGGTCAAATGCTGCCATACTGACATTTGCACAAAACCCTGTAGCTTTGCTGGGTCCAAAAAAAGGCAGAATTTTGATCATAGTGACAACACTCAGATGCAAGAAGACAGAACTTCGCAGTGTTAAAAACAAGGGAAGACTCATTTTTGAGCAGAATGAGGCTGGCTGGCTGCTGGGGCTTTTCTGCTCTGTTGAGGTTGTAATTACAGCCTCTCAAAGCTTGCGTGACATTGCTAATTTGAGAGAAAATGGGACACTGATATCTGTAAGAACACTCAGGGTTGGGATTTTGATTACAGACTCCATATATCAACAAATCAAAACTGTGAATATTAAAGTAATTTAGTATCTTTATATAAGTAATTATAGAAATAGTTGAAAAACAAGAGAGGGGAAGATGTAAATGTCAGCTATTAAGAAAAAATTGAAGGGTTTACTCAGATTTTAAGACACCTGGAAGTCAAATTGACCATCTAACTGTGGCATGAAATTATTAAATGGAAATGATTTAACACTTTCCTTTGCCAAGTACCTTCTACCTCCAGAGTAATCTTTATGTGTTAAATTGTGCCCTCCACTTAAAATACAGATTCTGTAATTTGATACGTCCCATTTTATTTCATACAGCTTTGTATCATCAAAAGATCCAATTCTTTGCTTTATGGGTTTGGTTAATGGCTGATTTTTCTGAATTATTGGAAGCTATATGTGATATACATTAGCCATTAGGGTCAGGCCATAAACACTCACTGCACATAGTTATTTACTTATTATTTAATTTTGTGGAAAATACCTTGCTTATCCTACCCAGATCAGCCCAGAAGGGGTCATCTTGCAGTACTAGAGATATAGTTCTCAGTGATATTGGAGAATTGCAACATGCATCAGAACTGCAAGTAAAAGACATTTCCTAGGCAGATCTGTCTAAATCTATCCATCACTCTTGTCTGGCTTCTTCTGTAAAGTGTCCTTTAGTGTCCAGGTTCTTTGGATTCTCATTTCACAGAATTAACTAATAGTACTTGTTACCAAGCATTCTCATGGGAATGACAAGCACCGGTCTTAGCATTTAGCTATGTCCTTCCTTCCTCTCAGGAGATTTGCCAGCTCTTTCTCAGCATCTGGGTGCCTATGACATTGCTACACCTGGTGTAAAGGCTTCGGTTCATTGTAGTGCCCCGTTTTACTGATACTTTAAATGAGATGAGCAGTTCTTTTTCACTTTGTGTGAGAGAGTGCCCCACAGCAGGAGCCACAGGAGAGAAGTAAATACTAGTAAATGATTTTATGAAAGGATGTCAAATTTGGGGGGCTTCTGAAATCAACTTTTGTCATGGGTAAGCACTCCTTTGTTGACATTACTGGTATCCCTTGACATCACCTGTATTCAGTCTGGGTCTGTAGATAGCAATGAAGATGTTGGTGCTTATCTATCTGTATCTAATTTACAGAAAGCTTCTTGTCAAACTTCCCATGCCCATGAAACGATATTGCAGGGATTTGATGTCCAAATGAGATGGAGACAAGGAGAGAAGACAGGAGAATTAAAAAAAGGTTTTATCTGATATGGATCAGAATCGAACAGATCTCCTTTATTTATTTCCATTTGAGACTCTCTTAGCAGCAAGGTGCAAGCATTAAATGTACAGAAGATAGCAAGCAGAGAGAAAAAAAGTACAAGAGTTAAGTGATAGCAGGGATCAGTATTTTAGTGTATTCCTTCTATGATATAATAGATACAGGCACAACATAAATATTTCCTATTATGGATAAACTAAAGACACAATGGAATCTGTCATGCTTGTGATATGAGAGATGGACAATGTTCCCAAGCTGTTGCCATGCTGGCATTTGAATGTAGTTTATATTTTGTTTATGGAGCTGAATCAGAAACCCTTTTTGCCCTCTTCTCTCTCTCTCTTTTTTTTTTTTTTGGCCCAGCATGTGTAATTCTTCTTCATGGAAGCTCGAAATGACTGTGGAGCAGCTCAATATTCCATTTATTTTATTTATAAAAGAAATTCAAAGCCTGAAAAGATGAAGTAATTGACTTACTGGGATGACAGTTAAACCCACTAAATTTAATCTTATCCTCTCAAGTACAACATATCGCGCTTACAAATTATCACCCTGCACCAGACAGGCCTGCTCTCTTCACCTAATCCAAATGGAAATGAAGGCCTCTGTTATTGTATTATCTGACTTTACTATCAGCATTAATCCGGCTTAACTCACTTAATGATGCCACTTGTGGCACTATGAAGGCAGCGAAGAAGTCTATAAACTACTTCCATTAAAATGCAAATCTGGCCCACAGAGAAAATAAGTGACACAAAAGTAGGAGAATTCGGCCATACACTGTATTAGCCTCTTGCCGCACAGAACTGATACAAGTATAATAACTGATGCTGTGATTATTATTCTAGCTGTGGATTTCCAATGAAAGGAAGCCAGTCTACCACAGAACGTCACAAAAGTGCTTCAACAAGCCAGGGTATTTAATTTCTGAAGAGATTTATATTTTTTGTTGTCAGGAAATGAACAAATACTTATCAATGTAAAAACTGCTATCTTAAATCTTCCTGCCAGGTTTTTCATACTGATATTATTTGCACCCTATAACACAGGAAATGAAAATCTTCTGTGCCTTTCACATCTCCACTGTATCTTAAAATCCTTTGGTAACAGACTTGCTTCTTTTTTCAACCCCCTCCTGTAAACATAAAAGAAAACTTTTATGGATTAAGTATAGGGAATTACTAATGCCAAAATCCCAACCCCAGATTCCTTCTCCTGAACATTTCTGTTCACCGTTAATTTAATTATTTTTTAAAGGGAACCATAACATCTATTTTATGGAGAAGGTTGATTTAATTTTAGTGTAAAGCTACTCATATTTACCTCTACCCCTCTCATCCGTTATGCCCATACCTGCACACTCATGTGTCCTGACTCACAACCCCTTTGTGTGGAAAAATTATTAATGCAAAAGCCTTCATTACTATGAAATAAATCCCGCTTAAAAACACTAGAATTTGAGTTTCTTCCAATCTCTCTCAAGTTCAATAGATTCTTCTGCCTCAATAACCCTAAGACTCCACTTCTGGCTTTGGCAGAGAGACAACATGCTTATCTACAGGGAGACATAGGCACAGAGTACATACTGCTTTAAATCAACATTTTTCTGTGGGTTTCAGTGATGAAATATATAAATATAAGAATTTTGTCCAGCATGTTTTATGTACAGGGTCACAGATATGTGATGGCCCTTCACTTTTCCTTGAAAAAGTTATTACTGATAATATTACAAATTAGAGATGGGGCCAAGTAATGCAGCTGGGATTCATGTTTCAGCCTTGCGCATGGGAATTTGATTTAACTCACTGTGCTGAGAGGAGTAGCAATGAGATTCAGGTTTGCATCAAAGTTTGGATGGTGAATCCCCTCTGAGGCTGAAGAGTGTTTTGATCTGGAGCCTTGGCATAATCTCTGACAAAGACCTTTTCTCTCTCATCCCACCCACGTGCTTACTCTATCCCGAGTATGACTTGTTATTGAGATGGTCGTTCAGCAGCACATGATTTTGCTCTGATGATATATCAATGAAATAGTGTTAAATTGGCTTTTCTCTCACCCTAGGCCCACACGAGCGTGATGTGATTGCGGCAGGCACTGGATATGCTGTATCTGGATCTACTGTATCACTTCCATCCAGGATACTCATCGCTGACCTCAGAGTTGCCAGTGTTTCTGCAGTGAGCCGTTCAATACAAATGAAAATAGCCAGGTTCAGCCTAAAGCCCTGCTTTGTGGGTTTACAGCAAAGGGAATTTCCACTTAAAAGAAGGAACAGCTCTGCAGACTTCAGCAGTTTCTCTTTGTACCCGTTCACGGATGCTGGGAATTTTTGCTGCCTGCAGTGTGAAGTTAACCCTTAGGCACAATATACCTAGAAATGTTGTTATGGCCAAACAGACATGTAACATGACATTCATACTGCTTGCCCGATGGGCTTTGGGACATTCCTAAAATGCAGAGCATGGGCAAATGCCAGAGAGAGTCCAGAAACTGCTGACAGGGGCTCTGCCCTCCACCTGTGCACAGTCATGCAACCTGCTCATGGATTTGTCCATAGTCATGCACCTATGGATTTGCATTCCCTGTACTAAATACCTAGTTGGTGTCAGACAGAGTCAGCAAATGATTTACTGAGATTTATTCAGGGTTTGTTAGGAGGAAATTAATTGCCCGATTTGTAGGAGAAGTCCTTCAACTTCTGCACAACTTTGGTCTGAGGTCTTTACCTTCTGAGATGCGCAATGCTAGGTATAAAGATGAGGTGTGAGCTAGGTATTTTTTTTCTTACCATTATACAAGAAATCTTTACTGGTTTAGCATGAAATATAGGGGTTTTTTTTAAACTGTGGAACTACTGAAGTATATCTCAACACGAATACTATTATTTAAATTTAAATTTGGATTGTTTCAGTTTAGCTGTGTGCTGATTGGTTTAACCTAAACAAATCACCACAAATTTCCAAAGGCACGGGGATCTTTAGTGATGTAGAGCACAGAAACTTATGAAATTTAAACTTTCTTAGATTGCCTTTTCTTTATTTAAAGACTGCAAGTGACACAGGACTAGATTCTCAAATTCTGCATTTTGTTTTCCTTGCATTATCCATGCACCTGCAACAACTTCATGCAGACATCCAACAGTTATCTACACTAAACTTCTCCAGAAAATGTTCGGGTGTTGGACTGGATGACCTTCTAGACAGGTTATTCTGTGCTTCTACCTATTCTAGTAAATCAAACCAAATAGCTAGGTATCTAATAAAATATTACCTTACATCATGGATGATACTAAATATTTTACATTCAGTCTCCTAGGAGAATTATCTGTATACATTGGATAAGTAACACACTGCAAGATTATTCAGACATAGCAATATGGTAAGCAGTAAATCTTATTAATTGCTATTGTACTCACAGGAGACAGGAATTTTAGGTGTATATATAAACAAATGCCCATGTAGCCCTAATCAGACTTGTTTTGTACATGCAATTATTCATCAAGTTTACACATGATTTACACTACGTACATATGAAGAACCATCAAATAGGCACTTTGGTATTCTTGTTGTTTTATTGTCATTGATCCTGGCATGATGATCCAGAGATAAATTTTTATAGACTTGCTAATATATTCGAGGAAAAAATAGACTCAAGATCTGAAAGAAAAATCAAACTTCACCAAAGTATCAGGTGACAATTAACAGTAATTTAAATATGCTAATCAATTAGTGGCAACTAAGAAAAGTGAGAAAGAGTAATATGGTATAGAAGAACCTTCTACAGTAAGGTTGTGTTTTGTATCTCTTAATATTATGAATCTTAGTAGCTGAGGATGAATTTTGCAGGTCCTGCCATGCTGGTTTTGGTAATTGGGAAGAACAGAACTGAGATAAAGCACTTATTTTTATGTAATCTCTGGATGTTTCCACTCTGTACCAATTCTTTAAGGCCATTCACTTGCTTTGTACTGATTTGATTTTATCCTGTGTGAGTATGGGGTTTGTTTTGATTTTTTAAAAAAAGTTAACTTTATGGCAGATCATGTAGATCACGGTTTATGATTCATAAGGAAGTTTGTGTTCTTGTTCACATGTTTATTTATTACTGAAGTGTGAAGAATTTTGTATTTGTTCCTCTATCATTAGCCCATTCAACTCTGAGTTGGCTGGCCCATGAGCAGCCTTGTCTCCAGCAGCTATTTCTGTGAGATTGTGTGTGTGAACGTATGTAGCTTATTATTTTCTAGTTTTATTACCATGTTAATTATAAAAAAAATAAGTGTTTCTGACACAAAATAATGGAAATCCCTATTTTTTTCCCAAATCTATTGCTCATAAAAAGTATGGAGAAGGTCTAGCATAAATCTGATTCAATGTGGGATCCCAAAATATATCTCTCCAAGGAAAAGATGGGCCAAATGGTGCTGGCTTCCTCAAATCTCCTTAGCAATATAATTCAGAAGTTCCAGGGCAAAAACCTCTTTTGTGTTGAAAAATAAAATCTGCTTCTGCTCTTGTGAAGCTATGTTTTTAATTCTGTTACTATCCCCTTTTGGCAGATAACTTTTGGGTTGACAACTGTTCACTGTGTGAAAGTTGCTCCTTTATTTTTATCAGAGGCCACTGGACAGGAGTCAGCAGGTAACAACTCACTGACCTACAGACCTACCCATGCTCAGATAAATGAGCTGGGTGTGAAAGGCTAAAAATCCCATTACCAGACCTTGAGCCATCCTGTCCTTAAGCAATTTCGCAATATTTCTAAGGAAGAAATAAATACAAGTTGTGGATTAAGGAGCAAATCAGATAAACAAGCAGTTAACTGCTGTTCTGAAATCAATTTTTTTTCCTGTGTTTTTGCTTAGCAGCTCTCCTAAAACTGTGAGAAGATAGCCTTAGGACATGCATGGTCATCGTGTCCTAAAATGAAATGAAACCACAGACTGAGGCCATAAACCTTGTTTTACTACCTTGGTAACAATGTCTATGCTAGAGTGTTAAAATGCTTTTACAATTCTTCACACAGCAGATAGCAGATCTTGTTCAGGTGACTCCTACCAGATTTCTTTGAGGGATGATCCCAGCTCTAGCAACTCTGCACTTTGCTGACCATTTCTAAAATTAGCCAAATGATATTTTCCAACAAGATCCAGAAAGGATCTGGGTATCAATAGCTTAATGTAACACCTGAACTTTTGTGGGCTCTGGACTCTGAGGTATATGTAACTTCTAAAAATGCTTATGGAGGCTCTTCTTCCAACTTTACCCATTGCCTAATTTTTGAGGCCATTAAGAATGAGACAAACCAATGTACCGTTCTCTACACACCGGAGGGAATTAATCTTCAAAATCTAGTTATTTGTAAAAACATAGTTGGTTGGTGTTTGGACTAACCTGTATTTCTGTCTTCTCCTGAGGTCTGGTGGTTTGTGTACAAATCCTGAATTCACCTGAGCCCATTGGAATTCAGGCCACCTGCAAATGCTTCTCCCACTGTACTACCAGGGCCCTTCTGAAAAAGGACCTCAAGCATTTTTTTAGCTGTCTGGTGTTGCTCAGTTGATATTGCTGCAGAAATAGATGAGACAGATGAAAGCTGCCAGAGCAAGTGCTGAGGGTGCCTTTTCAATTAAGCAAGGTGAACAGGCAAGAAGCGTGGCCTTGTGTTCAGCCTTGGGGCTTCTTACAAAGTAGTGACTCAATGGGAGCACAGTTCTGGAAAAAAAAACCAAAACAACCCATCAAACATATATTCATCTGGGTGAAGGTCAAGTGAAAATACATTTTCTGTACTTCTTCCTGGTGAAAGAGGAAAACAGTATAGTATCATTTTATAGAGCTCAGAGATTATTATCCTTTCTAAGAATGACTGTAAGCATTGTTTAACAAGCAAACAAAATGGGAGAAGGTTTATCTCTTAGAAATGGCAATAATGAAATGTTTTCAAGGTTTTTGGTTAGTGGAAGTCACCTGGCTAAATGCATCATGAATTGAATAATCCTTCTGACTAACCTGAAATTTAATTAGCTCAAACAAAAAAAAAAAAATCACTCTTCTCTTTTAAACATTTAACTTCCTCATTCTATGACTAAATATTTTTTTAAATACCATGGTTGGTTTTTTTTAAACCCTCTTTTTGCATCTTTTGGAGGTAGGCTTTTAAAGGTATTCAATCCCCTAATTCAATCACACTGATTTCAATAAGATCTAAATCTCTAGACACTTCTATAAACCCCATTAGGCATTTATACATCTTTAAACAACTAACTACCTCTAAAAGCCTGGCCCTTGATAATCTTAGGAAATGGTCCATTCTATCATGCAGTTTTCTGCTAGCAAACTGGAAAAGTAATTAGCGTATAGATGCATCCCTCAGATGGCAGAATGGGTTAAACTGGATTTTTCTACTTTTTAATAACCATTGGAAAACAACAAGGAATTAATTGGTTTGGAACTGTGAACTGATAGAAAAAGTCAAGCTCAGAAAAGTTATTAACTATGCAACACTGAGAGTCCTTAAAACCATCAGTTAATGAAACAAAGAAAAGAATACATTGAATAAGAATTGATTTAGAAGTGAAGTATACAGATGAAAAAGGAATTTCACTATAATATGATTAAGAAAAGATTTCTCTATTGGATTCGGAAGAGATTTCTCTATTTCACCAGCATAGCTGTAACGGAGTAAGGAGAAGAGGTTCAGTGAGCATCTCTGAGGTCAAAAAAAGTCCCTTTACTGTAGTGCCATGATGCTCCAGTGTGCCTTCTGCTTGGGGCTGCTTCACCAGGCTTTACCACAACCCAGCTGTCGTGGTGCCATGGGCTCTAGCACATGACAATGCAATGTCTCCCCTGGCACCTTCTCTGATCATGTCCAGTGATGCAAGCCCTCTCATGTCCCTCCAGGCATTCAGGTGTCCCAGCAAGCAAGGAGTGAGAAACTTTTCCACGTGGTTGTGGGGTGCCGTATTAGTGAGACAAGAAATGTCTTTGAAACCTGTGGGTGAAAAAATGCTGCGTAAGAATGAGGATTTATTTTTTTTTTATTATCCTCAAGGGCAGAATTTGAAATAGCTGCTAGGAAGTGTTGCCTGTGCCCGGTTTACATGAGATATCTTTAATCATATTCTAGCCAGAGAAAGAAAAGGCTGCAAGAGGCACTATAAAACCTCTTCTTTGCTTTCATCTTTGCTTTTCCACTCAGCCCTGCATGAGGGAGAGAGGCATCTGCAGCCAGGCTGATTCTGGACTGACTAGGATTGTTCACACACAGGGGGATAATTATAAAAACCACATTTCTACTGCATCTACCCCCAGGTTAAAGTTACAGATTTGAACAGAGCTCTGCTTTCACAGTGTAAAGTAAATGTTTTTATATGTTGCTTGCAGACGGAAAAAAAATCTTTGCATTGGCTGAGTTATGAATGTTCTCTAATGACATAATTGGGGAAAAAAGAAAGATAGGCAAGAAAAAGCTTGTGGTGAAAGTACAATATTTTAAGTGCTAGAACATTGCATTAAACTTCCATGTAAATAAAAATTAAAATAATACTGAATGAAGTACAATGATTTGGTAATTGTCCTTTGTCTTCCAGAGTTTCTGAGGCTCTTCTGGAACCAAGGAGGAGCCAAACTGAAAGTTCATCACTCCACAAAGCACAGCATGAGTTCTTTTAGGGAGGTAAGGTAATTTCTAGCAGCATCTGTTTAAAAAGTTTCAGTGCTTTCCATCATTCTGAAATGAGATCAGATTTTACCGTGCAGCAGAGAATTGATATCTGGGTGGAATGGTAATTATCTTAATCTGTAAGATATGTCTTACAGCTGTCATCTACACTGTTGAGCAATGCTGTGCAAAAGGAGAAGGCTTCCAGAGAGAAGTTGTTGGTGCTGAAAATGAAAGGTTCATACTCAGCATTTTGTAGTTTTTTCCCCTAGACTAAATCCAGTCTTATCACTTGGGTTGTAGCCTGTTGGTGCCTGAGATGGCAAGAGCTGACCTCTGGAGTGCATCTTCAACATTAGGTTGATCCTGAAAGGAGCCTGTTTGCTCCTTCTGAGTTTTCTGTGTTGTGAACTGAGGTGGTGTAATTTAGCATGATTAGGAAACTTCCTTTTAAAGTTCCTAGTCCTGCTAGAATACTAACCTAGACTCATCAATGGCTTGTTGGGGAAGCAATATAATAAGTGTAAGCTACTGCTGTCTCATGGGAATCTAACTCCCTGTATTGCAAGGCGTTGCCCGGTATATTCAGGCAGAGAAGTATGAAATCCTTTGTTTCTATGAGTTAAGACAATCAGTAAGTAAACCCAAATGAGCTTGAAAGTGATGAAAAGAATTTGCCAGCAAGGTCCTTTCTTAATTTAGCCTATATTTGTCTTCCAAATGGGACAGAGATATATTTCTCAAATCATGAGTGCTTGTTTGTTCTTATCCTGTAGGAAGAAAGAGGCAAAGGTGTGACCTCATTAACACTGGAAAATTTTTTGTGCAAAGTTCCTCCTTGTATCTACCTGGACTGAATGAACATTTTCAATGTGAGCTGAATACTATTGACTCTTCTTTACTTTAGAGAGTGGCATTTTGGTTTTTAATTCAGAAATAGTTTCTTTTGGCCTACATTTGAAAACTTAGTGGTTTATTTTAAGGGTGTCAAAGCTGCTGAAAGGAATGCTTACCTAAGATGCACCTCTAAGGAAGCAGTAAATTAAACAGCATTGCTTATGGACTAAAGAAAATATAGTCAGGGTGATAAACAGAGATGTAGATCTATTGGGAGAGAAATGTAATTGGATTTCTGTCTATCTTAATGGTTGTGGCACTTCCCTTTCTGCCACACAGCAAGAGGGTCCCAATACAGTGAGGTACTTGGGGCTGATCAGTTCCTTGGAGATCAATGACTCTACTTACAATGTGTGAATCTAGGCGCATGTTTAAGTGCTTTATTGGGTTAGAGTCAAACAGAGTAACACATACATAACACTATGTTTGGATTCACTATATTCACAGAATCACAGAATCACCGGGTTGGAAGAGACCCACTGGATCACCGAGTCCAACCATTCCCACAAAACACTAAACCATGTCCCTCAGGACCCCGTCCACCCGTAACTTAAACACCTCCAGGGAAGGCGAATCAACCACCTCCCTGGGCAGCATATTCCAGTGCCTAATGACCCTTTCCGTAAAAAACTTCTTCCTAAT
>WAAB01011803.1:369093-400390 GCA_013389865.1 Piaya cayana | reverse complement strand
ACACTTCCACCCAGCTTAGTGTCATCTGCAAACTTACTAAGGGTGCACTCAATGCCTTCATCCAGGTCATTGATGAAGACATTGAACAGGGCTGGACCCAGCACTGAGCCCTGGGGGACCCCACTTGTGACTGGCCTCCAGCTGGATTTAACTCCAAAGTTAATTCCAATTCAGTTCTCAGATCTGTATTGATCTGGATTTTGAAGCCCCCACTGAAGTAACTTTTAAGTTTCTTTTTTATAAACACAAAATGAATTCGCTCAGAGATTTGAAAATACTTTAAAAATATGAACATATTGATCCTTCACAATGGAGAGAGTAAATAGTAGCAACCCATAAAACAGATGAGGAATCTGAAAGTAGAACAGTGGAGAAAAGAATGCACAACAACTGAATAGAATTGGAAAACAAATTTGTCTTGATTGTATTCCCATCTGCCTTGGGTTCAGTTTCATTAGCTTTCTTGAAAAGGAGCTTCTGTCATGAAAGTTTATGAAAGCATCATTTTTCAGTAGGCATTCAAGAAGAGTTGCACAAATTTTATTTTAATTCTGTAACCTTCTTCTCATTCATGGCCTTGCGCAAGCCCGTACTTCTTTATGTACTATGAAAATATCTCAAGTTACCTGTATTGCTAAACCAGATTAAAAGCTTCTAAATAGAACACTGAGTATACTTTAGTCACTGAAATATGTCGCAGAAACAACAAATAAATTCAAATTAGTTGTGATCTGTTCATACCTAACACAGTAACGTAAATAGAGGCAAAAGTCTGCAATTACAGGATTTATGTTTTAGTTATTGGAACTGAAATAGTTTGAGAAAAACACTGAGGGAGGCATAAGAAAAATCCTGAACAAGCTTTAGTACAGGATAGACACTTTTTTTGGTCGTGGACGATATCATAGGAAGTTTATTGAAAAAAACAAAAAAGGCAGCAAGTCATTGAAAAATTGTTTGGGCATAAGTTAACTCATAGAACTGATTGTGCATGGGAAACATTAGAATGCATAATAAAGACTGTAAGACTTACTAGTTATATGTGGAAAAAACAGCTGCAGCCACTTTAAATAGGGCGATAGTATAATATATAGGAAAAAGAACAATAGTGCTAACCATTAAACACTGGGCTTAGGAAGAAGATTCTCTCATAAGCAAGTTATTGCATAATTCTCTGTTGTGGGAGTTTCACACCTTCCTCTGAAACATCTGGTGCTAGGAATGCAATAAAACTAAATGAATTTCTGACCTGATGTGGCATGACAATCAATAAGATCTTTTATTAGCTAAGTGCTAGTTTTAAGAACTTGTCATAGTAACAGTAGGTAGCTTTGCAGAATGCTAACTTGTGATCAAACATTCAATTTATTTTCAAAACTGAACTTTTCCTGCCTTATTGTGCACTTCCTCAAGTCTGGGGAAGTTAGCCAAGTATCATCTACCACTAGAGATAACAAGGGCTTTTGAGATCGATTGTTTAATACCTAACGAATGCTACATAGGAAAACTGTGGTGGTACAAAGCAGCTGAGATGCAAGCAAAATTGCTTAAGAAGAAGTAGCTGACCTACGGTTCAGGTACAGAGTCTCAACCATGTCTCTTCCCCCTAAACAACTAAACAATGTTCCACTACAGTGTCTTCTCTGCCACCCTACAACCTCATGGTGCCTTCTAGAATTAGATGTCAAAATATAATAATTCCTGTTTTTCTGATGGATATTCCAGTAAAGCCAGTCTGGGAATACATTGTGCTTTGCATAACAAAGTCAAAAGCTACTAGGCATTCATAAGACATGCATCCAGTGTCTGCCAGCTGATGCCTGTCCTTTGGCATAGGACTGATTTCATAGTGAAAAGGTTTGCAGCTCCTCAAGGAACTCCGGAGTCTGCTAGTGTGGTCAGGTTCGAGTGGGGGTCAATGCTGATGTAATAAAGGTCAAGGCATCCTGAAATGACCTTGTGGGTCTCAGGGGAGTGCAGAGTGAGACTTCGAGTCCTTTCATATCGCAGCAAGGTACCATTGAAGTCAAGTACTAGCTACCAGTTTGTTTCAGTGAGATTAAATCCTAAATGCTTGAAAATGTCCAACCCTGAAATGATGCCCCTGGTGAGAAACCCTGAGGAGTGCAACACTGTGAAAGATTCCCACACTCCTTCAAAATAAAGAACTGCTGTAAAGCAATGCTTTTTGATAGCATGACTTATATCTTTCAGAGCAGCCCGAATGATTTTTCCCAAAGAGTGTGGCAAAGTGTTAATACGATAGCTCTGTGGTTTTGAATTATAAACATGTTTTAAGTTATGCCAAGAGTATTGAATCAAATGCAAGTATCTATATGAGTAAAGGAAGTATGCTTATGCACAAATGGGTTTATTTTGTACTGGGTAGCACAGAAAACTCAACATGATTTTAACAGCCATATTTTCATGCAAATAGACTGTAGCCAGTCTGAACACATTCCAGGAATCCCAAACTTTATGTACCACCTCTGAAGTTGTCTTCATATTGAACACTATTTAATTTGTCCTTCATTAGTAAACTGCTGTGTGAAAGGCAGCAAATGATCTTGGCTGAACTGACCAGCACAAAGATTATTCTTCTGGAAATGAGTTGAAATTCTTATTGCTGGGTAATTTCCATGAAAATAGAACAGCCTTCTGTAGCTTTCATTTTAAAATAAGAACAAAATGATGCCAAAAGACAGCAAAAAAAGAGGGGTGGAAAATCCTAACTAAAAGACATAGTCAAGAAAATCCCAAGCTGTATGTCTGTCCCATTCAGCTGAAAAGACTTATTTTTTGCAAGGAACAACTTGAAACTCGTATTTTTTCAGAACTATTTAGAAGATACCACTAAGTGTAAATCCCTTCTCACTGCATTTCCTGGAAGTCAGGGTAGATTTTGTTGTATGAAATCTTTTCCTCTTTGAAAGTCAATGACTGGGGAGGGGGATAATGGGGAAAGGAAGACTTGGCAGTCTGCCACTACTTTCTTTCACTGTTTCGTATGTTACAAGTACCATATAAATCTGCATTTATGTGGTTTGTGACCCTGTATTTCAACGCAGGAATGATAGTTACTTTCTTATTTTAAATAATATATGGGCATTCAGAGACATTTCAAATATTTAACTTTCTTGAATTCTCACTTTTGCATACTTTCCCCTCCCTATACTCACCCCCTGCCTTCACATCTGCTACCAAGTCAAAATAAAATTCTCCCCCCATCTCCATCTCCCATTGTTTTTTCCATGGTTGATTGAATGGTGTGCTAGGTTCAGTGAACTTGGTCTTGGCTCGTGCTCCACCCAGAAACAACCTTCTCTTCTTTGTGAATTATCATATGAAAGCTGCTAATGTCATTTTACTGCAGCTCTGCTTCATGTTTCAGAATTGTAAGTGGCATCGTGCAGTCCGCATTTGCCCACTTTCAGGGAATAAACCTTCTCCCTCTTCTCCCTTCATTTCTTTTGCTCTATTTCACAGTACAAAATATTGTCTCCTGCCTTTTATTTGCTAGATCAGTGCCTTCCCTTCAATAAATATTTGCTACTTCATATATGAAAACAACTTTTGATCTGGGATTCTGATGCTCTTGGAAATATTGGACCATGTGGGACTTATCCTCTGAGGATGAAATTGGTTATTCCAGGCTGCTTTATAGCAGTGGAGGGAGCGGGTCTCTTAGAACTTCAGAATGGGAGTGGTATCTTCAAACAGAGTTTCAAACAGCAAATTTTAAATTTCAGCATAGCATAACAGTAAAAGAGAGAGTCTAATGTGTTATAAATTTTAAATGGTATTGACTGATGTCACTGGTTAATAGTCTACTCTCAACTTAGCTATGTATAAATGTACAATGTTTTTATATATTAAATATGTGTGTCAGCATACAAGAATATGCTGTTGTGATTTTGACATGTTGGTATCAACAAAAATGAATTTGCTCCTTACAATAATGTTCAAGTGTCAGAGAGGTTCTTTATTGTCATTACAAGTTTAACATACCATAGCATAGGTAAAAAAATTCATTCTGTGCCCCTTCTAATTTGCATGCATATTGCAGAATAAACTTTTTTTTTTTGTTGAAATATCAGCTTAACGGGAACAGGTATGTTTTAAATCAGGAAGAGCATTTGCCAGTGCAATTAGGCACGGGCAACATTTCTTGGATTTAGTTGGAAAGGAGAATATGTACGGCAAATTTTAAGGGTTCTAATTTTTTGACCTGTTTATTCAAAAGAAATCTTTACAAGAAATTATAAATGTTAGCGGCTGGTATTGCTCCGCTCAACAGCAGGAAATGGAACATGACAGATTTTACTGGGTGCGTGGGAGAGAGGACACTTCACTTCCTAAAAGAAATATTGTTTTTTCATTATTTTTATGTTTGTTGTTCCCACAAAAATGGACGCAAATGTTTTGTAAGGGTTATAAATATGGTTGCAATTTGGCACTGTGGGCTGGTTGCAGCCGCTCTGTGTGTGTGTCTCTGTGTTTGTGTGTGGAATTTGGCCAATTTGAACTCTGAGTTGGTCACAAGCAGCCAAATGGCTTTCAGTTTTCTTCTGTTGTAGCTGCAGTCCCTACAGGGTAAAACCTTTCGAGTTCTACTTAAAGGTACAATATGCTCCTCTGAGAAGATAAATTATTAAAATGCAGTGTCTGCTTGTGAAAACTCAGACTTTGCAAAATTATGCTTATTTGGTCTCCAAGAAATAACAGGTCCATCCTTCCAGGTCTTGGTTAAGCCCACACACATGTTAATTTTCCTTTAATTTTTGAGTTCTGACAGCCTCGAGGAAATATATGTTTAAGAGAAAAATGGAATCTACCTCACCAAGAAGGATTTGAGGTGTCTGCTGTGATTAATCTGGAAAGGTTGTCTTCACTAGAATTTGGAGTGGAGGGATTAGGTGTGAGGTCATAGTCTAGTATTTGGGTTTAAGCACTATCACAGGTTGTTTTAAATATTATGAGGCAACTGGAATAGGCAAACCATCTATCACAGAAATATATCTTTTATTACTAGGTTGCATACATATTTGAGATGTGATAGGCTCAGTCATGAGAGGGGTGGCCACTTTCCTTAGCAAACAGAGCACTGTCCGTTTTTAGCTGGTCTCAAGCAGCATTGAAATTACAAAGCCAAACAGATTCCTAAACCAGCAAATAAAACTGTCAGACTATATTGAGACCCTGTTGGGGTCTGAAGGCCCATATGACCTGCAGGTTCATGCAAGCAGCTGCATCTCCTATTTTCCAAATCTTTAATAACGTGCTCCTTGCCAGGTTATCTGGATGCTCATCTTTCTGTTATATTCTGGCTGTTGCAGTTGGCAAAGAAAACATATTATCACTTGGAATGAAATATATATATACACATACAGAATGAATATATGGAATGAAGTATACGTATGTGTACTTAGAACATGCTGAAACAAACAAGCTGAAAGGAATGTTTTGAGATATTTGACAGTGCTAATATTGATTACTGAATAGATTAAGAGACAGCTACAAGAGGTTTTGTCAGGAGATCAAACTTTACCTATGTGACAGTGTTAGTAGTGTGAGACATGAACATTTATCAACAAAACATTTTCAGCTGCTTGGCAAAAAGCATTGCATCTCTGAAGTGTTTTGTCATACAGCTTCTTCCACCTAACAAATCACGGTGTTACACATTTCTTCTTGCTCATGGCAAGGAGAAGAATGTTTCCAGCATGAGGCTGTATCAGTAAGGTTCTTGATTAAGGAATTCGTCAAAGATTTTTTTTATTTAGTGTGTGCAATTATCATATTATCGATAGAACTGTGGCAACAAGAATGTTAGAAACAGCTAGATTGTATTGGTGGTCCAACTGGCCCACTTTGTCTCATGCACTAAGGGACCCAACTAGACTTTACATGGCAATGTAAAACCTCAGCCTGTAAGATTTCTTCTCATACAAGTTTTTCCAGTTGCAAATGTTCGGTAGTTTCTCTAGGAGAGATATGAATTTGAGCCGTGAAGAAAGTCGATGTCTAAGCAAACCAAAACCCCACTTGACTGGTAAAACTAACATGCAGAATAGCCATTCTACATACATCTAAAGAGCAGGTTCAGATATGTGTCAAAATTGATGGTGAACATCTTTAGGTCTGATTAATGTGAGGATTAATTGAAGCTTTTGTTTTAGTCTGTCTGAGTCTACAGTTCTGCTTTTCAGTCTAGATTGTAACATCTATGTTAATAATGAAAAAAAACTCTTAAGTTTCCAGAAATCTTGTTGATGTCACTTAATGGAGATTCCAGTGGTATAAAACAAAATTCCAAAACAAACAAAACCAAAATAAACCATCTGAAAATACTTAGTATATGACCCTTAGTAGTACATATGGATTCTGGCCCAGACTCAGAAGGTCTCCTTCCAGTTAAAAATACACAAGGAACTTTTCCCTTATTGTTACCTGCTGATCCAAGGGTGAGAGAAAAACAATTACTCCTAGAAAGTGTTGTAACAACAACATAAAAATGGAAGCAGCATCTCAGCAAAGGTATAAAGTGAACATGGAAAAGGATTGAGAAATTTACAGATGATTTGGATAGACAGCTGACTGATGGTCACAACTGAACTGCCAAAGCCTTAGAGCTTTGAAAAGTGATGAAAGTGATGATTGTTTCTTGCTTCTGCCAGAACAGAGCTTGTAATTCTTATCTAGCCTTCAGCTCAAGACTTAGGAACTGAAAGCCAGACTATGCCTGACCTTGACACCACTAGTGTTACTGAGTTGAAGACCAGTTTCTCAGACCCCTTTCTCCAGTGTAAGGTCAGAAGTTTCACTTCCATCTAGTCAGAGAAAAGAGTTTGCACTCTGAGCACCTAAATACTTTAAGGAACATGGAGCAACCAAGTTTCAAAGATCCAAAAATGCACTGAATGTTCCTTTTGAAATAGTATATAGTGTTACACACACCAGAGTTTTTAGATTATCTGGATATATACAGATTATTAGAGTAAATAATAAAAATGTGTAACCCAATATTAGAGTATATAATTCAAAAGTGACCTAGTACAAGATTTATCTTGGTATATATTTTACTGTTTGATGATGGTGTCTTACTGATAAACTTAATTATTTGGGACATTCCCAAGACAGGTGATGTTTGGAGAATAGTATGTAGAAGTCCTGATCTGTGTGATATTACACCAAACAGAAAAAGCTGGAGGGTTACACTTCAATTTTGAACTATTGAAACTGTCAGCATTCTGAAATGCCATTTTTGTTCTGATAAAACTTGTTCTAATGTTGTCAAAACATAATTTTTTAGAACTTTTTGGCATGATTCTCATATTTTGTCTTTCTGCCCAAAACTGGATTTCAAAAGATTTTGAAATATTTTTGTTTTCTACAAGATGGATATCCTTCTTTAGAACAGCACTAGTCTGGACATGTTACTTTACAGTTTAACTGATCTGTATCCTGCAGAAGGGCTCTTCACTGAAAATTAATGCCAGGTCCATTGGCTATATAATAAACGCCAACAGCTGTCAAAAGCAGAGTGAAGCAAAAGGAGGGGGGAGGAAAAAAAGACAGTAATTGTCTTATAAGAGCGCCTCATGGTAATTCAAGATACATTCTGCAAATTCCTCCTCCGTGGGGTATGAAATAAAACCCACATTATGATGAATTGGGAGAAGCCAGGGTGGCCCATAGTTACTTTCTCTAGGATGAATTCTTTCTCTTTGTTTTTATTTTCTGATAGCTTCCCGAACTCTAACAACAGTAGAAAAAATTGGAGATAGGAAAATGTATGACCATGGCAAAGAAAGAAAAAAGGAGGGGGAAAAAAATCTTTTGCAATATCAGATAATCTTGAAATACAATAATATATCTTGCAAACCTGTGAGATCTATAGCTGGCTTATAACTGATCAATTTTCCACCCAGGTTTTCAAGAAAAATAAAGACCACTGTAGTTCATAAATCAATGTTTCTTAAGGTACTTGTATGTTTTCTCTCTCCTGAAGGTTAGTGATTTTAAAAAGAAGCTGTAAAAACCAACACGTTCAATGATACTGAGGCAAACAAGCAGAGGAGCATTTGCAGTATTAATATATATGTACTATATAGTAGGTAATCATAATTAATTTGTGAGATGTCTATAAAAGCAGCAAAATATTTTATCTCATGTTTTTTGACACTCTCATTGAGAGTTGTATTTTTATAGTTGTCCAAATGCACATAAGCCTTAGAGAACAGATTTTCTTCTCTGTTTTGAACTGTCCATCAAGGAGAGTTTTCTCTGACTTGACACTAAAGTCATAATGTTGGAGGGACACGGATATCCATGAGGATTCCATAAGCAGCAGAAGTGACTCTGTGGTACTAGGTATATGTATTTCTGATCCAGGTGCTATAGAACATTGCACCAAGTCAATGGTTTGTTTTCTCCTGAGGAGAACTGAACACCCTAGGTCTTTAAACACATAGCTAAGTGCATTCCCCAACATTTTCTATTTTTTTTTAATGGGGCTGCCAGGAGAATTAGGAAGCTCTATGGCTTTATTGGGGCAATAAGAAATACAACTCTATAACTCTACTTTACCTGAAGGACCCACAAGTGTGCAGCAGTCTCAAGTGTACATTTTTCACCTCTCTCCTTGCAGAAGACAGGGTATTATATCTATCAGTTATGGCTGCTATCAGGTGGGCCTCTTTGGAATTCGAAGTTCAGTGAGAAACACACCATCCTTAGCCTGGGGATAAAGATAATGCTGCAACATCTGACTGTCTGGTCACTAAGCAGTCCTCTTTGCTGAAAGTCAGTGCCGAAGCTCCTAGTTCACAGTAGCTGCAGCAGTGTCTGGTTTCACAGCAGGTCAGAAATTCCTGTCTGAGGTCTTCAAGGCTCACACTCAGTTTAGTTGGGGATCCGAAGCAGCAGGAACTTGATTTGCCATCATTCAGCAAGGCAGAGCTGTGTGTAAATGCATACCCATCAATCACCAAGTCTTTTCCTAATCTACGTGATCATATCGCTTGCTTCATTTGGCTTCATGGTTTTGTTTCCTTCATGGTATAGAAGTGTTAACAGTGTTAGAGACACCAGCTAGTCATGGCCACCTGTGTGTAGTGTGCACAAAGAGGTTTTTAAAAAAAAAATGTTGAGAAGTAAAATGAACTTGGAAAATTGGCCTCCATACTGTGGTGTGTAAATTCTAGGTTCTGAGCATTTTGGAATAGTGCTTGACTTTTGAACCTCTGAATTTGTCTTTTCTGTATCAATTTAGACATGTTAAGTAACACTTGATACATTTTGACTTTCAGCCCCAAAATTCAGCTAATTTCTTAAGCTCTTCTGAGTTCCCTGGGAGCTTACCTCACATACATACTTCACTCATATTAGCTCTGAGCCCCCAACTACATTGTATGCTCTAAACTGAACAACAACAACAACAAATGTTCCTTAGCTTGCTAATAGTCTTCTGTGAACACTAGATGTGCTCTTCCCCTCCTGCACAAAGGACCAGGCCACCAGGATTTTTGTGATGATCAGGATGCCTCATACTGTCCCTGCAGTGAGTACTAGAAGCCACGATGAGCTGCCAAAGCTTCGAGGGGGACAAATCTCTGTATTTCTGAGCCACTGACTGCCTGGGTTGCTCTTTATATTGCACCTGAAATTTGAAAAGAAAATTGTGTTTTCACATGAGAAGAAAACACACCTGACAGTTTTGAATACTGAAAGATAGCTGCAGCTGAGCAGTGCAACTAAGGCAGCTTAGTAAACTTGCTCTGCAGTATTGACAGCCAGTCAGCTCAGTTGCTTAATCCAAATACTTTTACACTTAGAATATGTTGCCAGAAAAAAAGGAAATCAGTTCTTGAGATGCATTATCTCCTTTCAAGACTGTCCTGGGGGCACTTACTCATTATCCTGGAATAAAACAAATGAAAGATTTCTTAAAAAAAATATTGTTCACTCCATTTAGAATCCCTGGAGCTGAGTACTTTACATTTTTGTGGCTTGATAAAATAAAACTAGCAATTAGTTTACATGTATTTATCGTTTATGGTTCTTTCCTTCTCTTTGCAGCTCATTTTGAATACTATAATCCTGACAGATTAACTTTCCTGCTACAAAAATTAGTATTATTTCCTGGAACTATGAATGAAATAGGAGTACATGTGTTCGCTGTGACTGATTTAGGGAAATGTCATTCTGTGAGACAGCATTTTAAACTGATTCCCTCACAAAAAAAAAAAAAAAGAAAAGAAAAAGAAAAAAGAGTCTGTTGACAAATATTCGTGTGTATATGTATGCCATTTCTTCACCCACATTAAATAGATTTTTGAATCTGACCCATTTTAATTAAAACTGAGAGGGAATAAATCTTCCATGAAGGTCAGTCAAAGCATGTAGCACCAACAGGGAAAAAATACCCCATGAGGGCACTGGTGGGGTGACGGGTTGCAGAGGGACCTGCAGCAGATCAGAGACCAAACTAGGCAGAGACTTAAAATACCTCATTAGGGAGAAATGTCATTTAACCTTATAAAAAAGCAGGGGACAGAAACTCTATACTACTTGCTTTATGCAAAGCTTATGGGATGCTTTGCTTTAGAGGGTATATAAGGCTGATGGAAAATCTGATGATGTCGATTTGTGTTTCTCCATTTGAAAGTTTTCCTTAGCCGTGACCCTGGAGTATGCAATTTGTGGCACTGCTAGTGACTGTCCGCAAAGTCAAATATGATACAGAGAAACACTGAACACAAAGAATAAATTAAAAAAGGGGGTTCCCCCCCTTTCAGGTGGAAAATCAATGCTATGAATTTGTTATAGTTTAGGAAAATAGTACTAGAAATTTTACCTGCTGTTTTAAAATGACAGAAGCTTTTCCCTTCCATGGTGTTTCACTCTTCTTTGTATTTTGCTTTGTACATGTGTTATGGTGTCCAGTCATAGAAGCACAAAGCCCAAGATATACAGTCAGCTTTGTATTGAAGTCTCTTTTCCACTGACTGCGTACCCATGCCAGCTTTTACAGGCTTATTTCTGGCAGAACCCAAAGAAAGTTGTATCGAGAGGTGAATCGACAGTGTGTGCAGGTTGACTATGTCCTTTCTTCAAAACTCTGATTCTGCATCTCATGACATGAGTTGTAAAGCTATTTAAAAATGCAGTTGTTAAACACCAAGACCTTTGCTGTGGAATCAACCATTCGACCCACTTTGGCTGAAATGATTATATCTGTAGGAGTTTGATGTCTCTTCAAGTAAGGCTAACTATTTTCCCTTTAAAAATATCACTCCATCAAAAACACACTTCATTTTGATGGAAATCATCAGTAAACAGATAAAATTAATGTGATACTCAAGACTGCTTTGGCTGGCAAGTTTTCTTCTGTAATCTTATATTTTAAGACTAGAACACATTGTTATGGCAGCCCCTTTAGGCAACACAAGTGACAGATCCTGAGATGGTTCCCATTCTATAAGCTTTATGTTTACTTTGTGTGTTTTTTTCCTGTGCCTTACAAAAGAACAGAATAATCTCAAAGCCTAGAATGTCTGTTGCATATTTCTGATATTGCTTTTAAGCTTTTTTATAACAAAACCTGCTCTCCTTTTGCTAAGCATTTCATGTCCGGAACTTATCCTTCCTTAAACTTTTAAATTCAAAGAAAGAGTATCTAGTTTTAATCTCTTTTTTTCAAAATTATTTTCTATGAATCTTTCTCTTAGTTTTCTGCTGCTCTTTGTGATAATTTTGGTCTATCTTAGTGACGTTGAATCTTCTGTACTTTGTCATTTTCATGCAAGTAATTTTCATTTGATACAAAAGCCCAACTGATTCTGGAAAACAATGCAGCTGTGGATGTACCGGAGAACTGCTTGGATTAACTGAACTGCTCAGGTGAACAGGTACAGGGTGCTCTTCTCTCTCACTCTTGTGGGCAGTGGCAGTAGGTTTGCAATTGTAGCATTTTCCTCCAGGACTTGTCCATTGAGTTTCCATCCATTACTTTATGTAGAGTTTCGAGAGGAAAACAAGAAACCAGCACACGTGTGTTGGGTGCACCATTCCATGTGTAACACTCCAGTTTGCACGTGAAGCAAACCAATAGCATTTTCCTCAGCTGAACAGAGAGGTGGGTTGCATGGGCGCACGGCTGCAATTGTGTTGTGTGATCTGAGAGCCTGTGCACGCCATGCAGAGCCGTGCTTGCTGATCTTCAGCATCCATCCCATGGTAAAATTGCAGCTGATGCAGGGCCAGGGTACAAACACTGCTTGAGCTGATAATTCTGAGCCTTTCTAAATAGTGAAATTCACATTCCCTTCTTGGACAGTTTAGTACATAACTTTCCCATTGAATATGCCTTGGCTATTTTCATTTTGTAATTGCCATCCTTATGAATTTTCTATTTGCCATTTTGTTTGCACCAGCAAGTTTGACCACAAAAAACCAACCAAACAAAAAAAAATCCAAAGCCTTTGTAGCTTGTTTTACAGAGGAATTTTTTGCAGGCCTAGATACAATATTTGGGATCTGTAGTGAGAGATATGGCTTTCAAGAGACATCCCAACACTGAGTTGGCATTCGTGTCCCACCTGCTGAATGCCAGTGGGATCCTGTCCATTGCTTTCACAGGCTTTGGATCCCACCCAGAGCATTCTCAAAAATGGGTAGGAACTGGGAGTGTGGGCTGGATTATGAAATAACAAACAGTTTTGAGAAGGATTTGCTTTTTCTTAAAAAAATAAATTTTGTGAACATTTTCTGAACAACTCAAATGACTGGTGTAGAAATTAGAGTTTATATTGTCCTGTACAGTAATTTGTGCTACGCTCCCAAATTCAATTTTCATAGCGTAATGTCTCCTAAATAATTGTAAATCTTCATCATAAACCTTGCCAATTATCAGAAAATTAAAAAGGAGCTTTCTTCAGGAGTTTACCTCACATTATACTGATTTCCTTTAGGATCTAGGATACGTGTTTCTAAGACCTTTATACTACTTCATAGCACTATGATGGTTACTAACTCTTGCTGTCTTATCCTAACTTGATGTTGCAGTTTTGCAGTAGTTTTTAATGTTTTTCTTTCTCTTTGTCTATTTTCCTTTGCCCTTGATTTTGTTTCCAAATTGTAGAAAAACAGCTTTTTCTTTTCCTTCTCAAGCAGTGCGTCTGTTCAAAGACTGTCATAGTTTTGGCTAAAAATTCCTAGCAAACTAGAACACAGGTATTTTTTTCCCCCATTTTGACCATTCATCTTCTTAATCTGCTGCTGCCTATTTTCACCGATAGCACAGTCCTTTTCTCTAACAAAGCTTGTATTCATATGCATCCTACTTACTGGACTGATCACTTTGGGTGCTTACCAACACTTGCTCCTTCTGTCACTTCCTTGCTGACATAACCAGGAAGAAATTCCTTTGCCAGGTCCCTGGTGACTCTGAGGCTCTGCAAGGTGGACTTCCTAAGTACCAAAAAGATTAAAATAATCATCTGCTACTTAAAGCATCTTGTATTCCTGTTGTAGGTTTTACCCTGGTGAGTACTGCAAGTCAAACAATACTGTGGTTGTGAATTGTTGTCTCGCTTGCAGCCTTATTTCTCATTCTTGGCTTGTGTCCTAGAACGGGATCCAGAGCAGTTACTAACTACAGCGATACAAAAGAAAACACACCACAAAAGAAAACAGTTGCACAATCTGCTTGCAAGCACAGTGCTCCTGTTGTGTGTTTCTGATGAGCTGGCCCCCAAAATTCAGGTAATTAAAATCCCTTGGCATTAAAAGTAAAAAACAAACAGGCAAACAGTAAGTTGAGCTCCTTAGAATCACTGCTCTTTTGGAGAAAGAGGAAAGAGACAGGAAAAACCTTTTAGGTATTCACTTTAAATCCTCTTGAGACTAATAAGCTGACAGAAGCACTTAAAAATCCCCATAGTCCTTAAAGTCTACTCACACTGCAGTGTTAGTAAAATTATTCCGGGCACTCATCTTACCTTCTTATGTCTTCTCAAGAGGCCACTGGGCTGCTGTCCCACGGTGAAAGCTACTTGGAAGTGAGGCAACCTTCTCCAAAGTTTGTGCCTGAAGTGACCATGAGGATTTGGTTGTAAACCCCATTTCTGGCGCTCTTTACTGAACCTCAATAAGTACAGCAGCTGTCTGGGTAGAAGCCCCTTTTTCTAGGACTACAGATGGATGACCTAAATTAGAAATGATACACTGGGCAGCCAAGTAAAAGAATCCTAACTAGGTTTCTTAGAAATATGGATGGTTCCCTTGTGGAAGCACAGAAAATTTATCGGCTCCCCAAGAAGGGGCAGTGTGTCCCTTCTGTCCTTCCACTG
The DNA here is from genome assembly GCA_013389865.1 of Piaya cayana. Classification (NCBI taxonomy): domain Eukaryota; kingdom Metazoa; phylum Chordata; class Aves; order Cuculiformes; family Coccyzidae; genus Piaya; species Piaya cayana. The sequence goes on along the minus strand of WAAB01011803.1, from coordinate 386,036 downwards.
CAAGAGAAAGAAGAAAGGAAAGATTAGCTTCACCAAAGGTAAGTAGAGTTCTGTTTAGAAATGGCCATCAGGAGCTAGCAAAGAGAAATAACAGTAATATCTAGTTATCAACACAAAATGAAAAGCAAGAAGGAATATATTTTTATTACCATTAATATTATTACTATTATGGTATTTTGTATACAGAAGCAGCTAGAATTGACACTAAGCAATGTCAGAGGTGATGAAAGGAGAACATAAAATCAATTTTTTGAGATAATTGAAAGCTTTAAGAAATTGCATCTTAAGATGAAAGCATGCATAGGGAGGAGAGGAATTCCAGCAAAATTAAAAGACACATTTAGGGAAGTTATTCTAAGGATAAACAAAGCCACAGAAATATGTAAAGAGAAAAGGCAGACAGTAAAGCAGAGTGGAAATCATAAAAGGAAGGAAAAGCATGGACTAAGAGAACATGAGATACCGATTGAATGACTGACCATCCTAAAACTCTGCTGAAGCTTGATGCCATCTTTTTTTATCACATGTGTAAATACACTGTCCTACTCTTCCACACGGATTTCTGGACACATATTGGCTGATGACATTTAATGTTGGCAAATTTAGTATGTGAGGGTTGTCCGAATGAGGAAGAACTGCTGTCTCAAATGTAAGCTACCCTCACTAATATCTCTATTCAAGTCATGTATGGTGCGCAAGATGTATTTTTGCAATGTGATAATTTTTGCTTTTAAAAAGAAAGATGTTGGTAGTTTCAAGCTTCTTCCCTGTCTCTAAAAACTCCTGGCTTAAACAGAGGCCAAAGTGGGGCAGCCAGTATTAAAAGCAGATCTAGGGTATACTAGGATTCAGAAATGATGCTGTGTTTTCATTGTGTAGTGATCACTTCTCTGCCATGAGCTTTTATCGCAACAGTGAGGGTTTATTGAACAAATGCAAGCCTGTTTTCTCTGTTTTGAGCCCCAGTCCTGTGTTTGGGGAGGACAGAGTGTTGCTCGAGACATTTACTGGTGGTCAGCAACTCTGCTGCCAACTACCCATGCAACCATGGGCAAATCCCTTTGCCTCACTGGATCTCAGGTCTGAAGCACCACATCCAACTGGCTGCTATAGGAGCAAACATGTTAAAGCTTCTCAAATACAAGGCTAAATGAAAGTCAAGTGCATTTAGCCTTATCCTGGCTAAAACCTCTCAGCTCCCACTGGCACTTGGAGGTGTTGAGGCAAGTGAAAAGGTAGCTAAAAAGCCTGGTTTTCAGCCACTGAAATGTCAGGGGTGGGGGCCTGAGGCTAGAGGGGTCCACTTGGACACACAGCTATGCAAACTGCTTCACTGACCTTTGCAACATCCCTCGCTGTGCACTCGCCTGTTCCCCAGCTCAGACACGTCTGTTGTTCCAGTAATAACTCTGCTTAACGCCGAGCCGGGCCTGGTGCTTTGTTAGGTCTTTCCTTGGCACTGGCACTGGATTCACTTTGCTTCCCTCTTATCTGGCCTCTTTGCTTCACCTTTTTTTCTATCGCCTGCATTATTATACCACAGATATATTACCTTGGGATTAGAACAGTCCCTCTCCACACATATGTAAATTCTAAATTACCTCATCGTTAATCTAGGAAACAGGCAGCTTTCCATATTAGCCAGCAATCTGTTCCCCTACAGCACCGTGGTTCAAGGAGAAGCCTGACACCCTCATCTCCCCTGGTCAGGGAACCTTGTGCTGTGCCAAGGTACTGGATCCCAGTGGCCCTCCCCATCCTGGTGAACCGGGGGTGCTGGTCCTTACACATGTTCACGGATGACCAGCATATGTTACTGCCATTTGGAGAGGTGTAATGAGAAATCTTTGTAAAATTACGCCCTCTGAGCACTGCAGAAATTTTTCCTGGTTATTCTGGTTATCCGCTTTCAGATGCCTTCTTGCACTGAAAGTTTGAACGTGAGTAAATCGGATGAACTACCATGGGATGGTTGTTAGGTTCATCCTATTTGTGTGCTCCTGTTACAGCAGACTGTCAATTAAACTGGTTGTTCACATGCATTTTCATCTGCTGCATGCTTATATATTAGTGCAGCTAACGGGTGAACAGAGGAAGCATGTGCTCGATGACAAATTGAAATGCAAGGGAATAAATTAATATTTTTTTAAAAAAAAAAGCTCACTTGCATGTGTTTTGTTCAAAACCAAATGGAGAAACACAGGCATTCATGTAAAATGTAAGCAATGGAATTATCTTCAATATTCTTCAGTAGTGATTGAGGAACTTGTATTGTTTTCAATGTATTTCACAACCAGTTGCCTTGAAAAACCGCTTACGGGTATATAATGTTTACCATTAGCTGAGAAAATTATCTGGCACTTGAATACAGAATTATTGAAAGGGTGTTTATTGTCTTCTTGCTGTCTTCCCTACAATTTAGAAAGGCATGAAAGAAACAGGCTGAGTAATGGCCTGTTAAGGTGCTATTTTAATTTCCAGCCGCTAGTGAGCGCTCTTGAATAGTTTTTCAAGGCAGAGAGTCTTTGAATCAGCCCCCATCGCCCCCCACCCCTCCCCCCCAATCCCGATCTGCAAAGTCTGAATCTCTGGTTTGAATTTGTTGGAAGCAGGAGAAAGAATGCGATTTATAAGGGGAGAAATGTGGTGCCACCCGTGTGGAGGCAACTTTCCCAAACAGGGTGAGAAGTGGGGCCATGGCAGCAGATGGACTGGCAGGGACTTGGCTTTATTAGCTAGTGGGATGAAAAAAAAAAGAAACAGTGCTGAAGATCTCTGCGGCTTGCAGTCACTTTTATTTCTGTCTACTGGTAAATCTGCTTTAAAATATCTGCAGCTTTGTCAAGAGTTTCTATTTCAGCCTGCTCATACCTGCTGTTACTTGTTTTGCTGTGCGTGCATGCTGGTTTGCAGATTTAGATGCTTATGCAGGCTAATTAAGCAGCAATTGTTGGATGGTAGATTGGTCTGAAGTGTGAGACTTGTACAAAAAAAAAACGTAGTTAAAACTGACTGAAAAGGTAATGGTTTATTTAGACTCAGATAAAACAAGTTGTAAATTATGGACTCTCACAAGTAAAGCTTTTTACGTGAAACTTCACCAAGTGAATATTTTTATGTTGACTGTTATGTCCTAATAATGAAATTAAGACTTTGTATTTATATGCTTGGACAGAGGCTGAGATATTAATTAATTGAAGAGACAATAGAAACCTCTCGCAGTATATGATAATGTTTGTGAAACCAGCAATGCCAGTTTCGAAGATAGATGAAGCATCGCTTCATGTACTATACTGTTCCTTCTCTCATGGGATAAAAAACTTTGTTAAACTGAGTGGTTCAGATATCCAAGTTACTTTTAAAAATCTACTTAAAGGAAACAACCTCTTTTGCTTCTGACTCTTAGTCATCATCCGTTAACTCGAGCACTCATTTTCCCCCACCCCTTCACCCTGCACAATTCATACTCATTGTAATTAATTTTATGGCCTTTTTAGCAAAGGGAGACCTCTACATTTTATGCTACATTGCACAAGCAATTGAAAGTTGCAGATGAAAAAAACCCAAGCACCAAATGTTTAGCAGGTTTTTATTCTATTTTAAATGAGCAACCTATTTAAATCAATTATCAGCTTAAAATGAGCAGCCTGATCTAATTAGTGTTAGCCCCTGGTGGGTTAATGAATGAAAGGGAGGTGCTGGGCAGATGTGGCTTCCCCCAGGATATTCTTCTACTGACCACATTGACACAGAATCCTTCTAGGTGGGAGAATTTTATCAAGAAAAATTGCTAAAAGCAAGAATTAGAAGATGTGGAATTATTAATTCTATTAGCAGAACAATGTGTTATATGGCTTTGGGGTCTTTGCTTTAGTTGCGTGTGTGGTTTGCCAGACTTTTTAAGACAGGATTCGTTAGGGTGAGATAAGTCATTACAAATCCCAAGTAGAATTAGAATTAGCATGTGAATCTTTTCTGTAAGACTCAAGAATTAAACATACTTTTGGAAAATGCTGACTGAAATCTTCAAAAACCTTGGTCAATAAGCATAGATTAGCTCATACCCATCCCTCCTGTTCCTTTCTCCCAGTTCTCAGTTCCCCAGTTACTTAAACATAACATCCTCTGAGTGCTATTATGTAGCCAATTAGTAAGTTTAATATAGTACATGCAAGTAGAAAATATGATAAGTAACATTAAGTGTGGCAAAGGGATAAAATTATGCTATTAATAAATGGTTTTATTTTCTTATCTCTTTGATGCTTTTGCTGACTTCTGTGCTGTGAGTGCAGAGATGTTTGCATTTTTGGAGCCAAACACTAAGTTACTGGTAAATATTACAATTTGTTACTGTGCAGGACTCCTAGACTTATTATTCTGGATGCGACTTTTAAAGCGGGTCCCACTGCTTTCTCCTTTCTCCCTATGTTTTCTCCTGCCCATATGGATTCATAAAGATGTGTGGATTGCACCAAGAACTGCAAGGTTAGCCCCAGAAGCCGATCTGCTGCTCTCTCTGTGAGGGGTTCTTCCAGGAAAACTGACTGCTGCATTGCCTTTCACTTTTACAGGTGTAACACTATTTTTACGGATTCCCATCAGTCTGCTCAGAAAAACATTAATATAGACACGAGAGACTATAAAATTTACAAATATTCTCATACAGCAGCAAAAATATGTTGACACTCGTGTTACTCCCGGATCCTCAGCCTCTGCTAGATGAATAATCAACACTTCCTAAATTTCTCTGTTGAACTGGGACAAATAAACAGATGTTGATGAATTTATAACACTGCTGAACAAACACCGAAGCATTTGATGGTAGAGGTTCTGCTTTAAATGTAGAAAAAAACCTCCCCTGTTGCTGTTTTGAAACATTTAGAATGTTTTGAAAGAGTCCACACAGTGGATGAAGTGCAATGGTCTGACGGTTATGGGACACTGAGGCATCAGCAGAAATAACTGGTTTAGTAGAGAACTTTTTCAGGGCTTTGCTCAGTGGTCTGCACATACGTATGTCAGAAAAGGTCAAAAAGGATTTTTAAAAGATAGGTGTAAAGGTGTCATTTTAAAAATCTCCAAATAAGTGCATCAGCAGATGCATTAAAAAGTTACTAGGAAGCAGCTGCTGACACACTTACTCTTCCTGAGTTTTTTATTTCATTCTTAATTCCATATTACAGGTGCTTTTCTAAAATGCCAAATCTTATGCCTTTGTAATTTTAGATAAAGTGAATTTTTTTGTTAGTACAGAAGGGCTTGTAAATAGACTGAATACACACAATACACAATATTTACCTAGACATTTTAATGTGGAAGGTTTAAAACATTTGCTAAGTGATATTGGCATGCTTTGAAAAGGCTAAACTGCGAAGTGTGTCATCTGAGACGTACATGAGGAGTATGTTTTGGGTTTTTTAAATCAAATGCCAGCTTTATGTTTTTTGTGGAGAGTAGCTACTGCCTCCTGGGGAGAGAAACCAAGAAAAGTAACTTCTAGGGTTTTTTTCTCCTTTTGAAAGTGAAATTAGAAGCCGATAGATAATCATAGTTTCACTATGAGTTATTAAAATGATTTATTCAATTAACCTCATGAATATAAGTCCTATCGTTAAATAAGCTAAATTTGAGTGCAACAATTACAACTTTCGCTAACTGGAAGCAATGTTAAGTATTAAGTGTTTAAATATACCAATATTGGAGCATGATAATTTTTAAGCATAATTACCTCTTTTATTATATTTTGATTAGATTAAAATTAATGCATTATTAAACCATGATATGTTCTACCATCTAGACCTCTGTATAGACAAAGATAGGAGTTCCCCCCCGCACACACCCTTTTCTCAGGTCTAAATTAATTAAATTCCCTTTAATTATAATTTACTAAAAAGCTCCACTTTTGCCACTATTATGTCTTTTGAACTTTGAAAATCAAAAAAAAAAAGAGAAACCAAACCCTTAAAATGGTCTTTTGCAGGAGAACTGAACTGTCAGCGAATTCAGGCAAAATTAATTATTTCAGCTTGATAAACCTTTTCATCTATTTGACTCCTTATACAGAAAAGCCAATTAATAATGTCAAACATGCTTTGCCTCCAGGGACCGGCGGGTTGTAATGAGTGTGTTTACTGCGGAGTGGCTATAGCAGAAAGAGCCGCGTGTAGCGGCGCTCTAATCGCACCACACCTGTCAAGCTGAGTCTCATTATCTGCATACCAAGGGCAAACCTCATTTTGTCAGGAGTGGTTTTCGAAGAACTAACAACTGCCTGGGGAAGCATACAGGACTGTCGGCCAGTAGACGAGTCACTTAATTACCAATCAGAGCAGCAGAAGTGAATTCCTAATGTTCTTTAGTACCGACCCAGCTAATCACCAGGATGTGCGCCTCACCTTATCAGGGTGCCTGGACCGACCATTCATTTTCAGCATGAAGCTAATTCGCTGCTTTTCTCTATGCTCTAATCGTCCGCGATGGATGATGTTGCCTGATACATAGCTATTCATCAAATGCACATTATCATGCCAGTGTAATCGATCTGATTGCCCCTTCCCCTTCTGATTATTAGCTGATAACGGGGTGGCTCTTAGTGAGGGGGTGGCCACCTCTGGGGTGACCTCGGAGCTCCACGCACACATGCTAATGCAGCTCTATAAGACGAACGAAGGGCTGACCTTGGAGTGGATTATATTTTGAAACCCATGTATACACATTACCTAAGCCCTCAGAACTTCCCCGTGGGATAAATAGTATCATCCTTATTTTACATATTGGGAATAGAGACAGACTTCTGGCCCGTGACAAACAGATTTAGCTCTCTACGGAGCAGTGGAGGAGAGCATTGTCCTTGAGGGAACTTCTGAAGGACTCTCCACTGCTGCGGTGCCTCCTGTAATTGCAGAGCTGCAGTGTCTCCATGCTCTCTGGACCCTGGGAACATCTCTTTGGCACTGCAGCTTAGCCTGTTTGTAGATAAAGCAAGTGGGGAGCAGAAAATGCAAAAGGCCTGATTTTTTTTCTTCCCAGGAGCTGAGCATGTTGAGCTCTGAGCACACTCTCAGTGCTATTGGATCAAACACACCGTGTCCTGGGGTGCAGGCAGTTGCCAGTTTCTACTGCAGGTGAGCCTTCTCCCAGCTTTCACTGGGTTTCTCAGGTAACTGAGTGTTGCAGAAAGCCTCTCTTGAAAGCAACTTAAGAATTGGAGAGTTCTCAGCCTGGGCTACCAGATTATGCTGCATTTCTTAGTGCCACGTATTTTTAGCAATAGTGTTCTCTACACAGAACATGCTGCTGTTTTTAGGAACTTGACTCTTTCTTACTCTATTTGCAGATGACAAATGATAGGCAAAAAATAAGGTGCAGGAAGCTTTATGCTAAACTAATGGATGTGAGACTATTCTGAATTTCTGGAGTGCTAATAAATACAAGAAAATCCGAAGTGACTGCCTGCCAAGAGAGGTTTTGCACTTTATTTATTGCAGAGTCGCTGCAAAAGTCAAAAGGTCAGTTTATCAACTATGTAAAAAAAAAACAACCCAACTCAAAAGCTCCATAAACACTGAAAAATAAAATAAGAGGCAGAACTCCACCCCCTGCCCCCAGCAAAGCCATCACCACAAAAATATAGAACAAAGTTATGAGATGGTTCTTTTAGATAACATCTCAGCTTCTTTGAGATTGATACTTGGGGCATGTGGGGACCTTTGACAGCAAATACCCACAGAGTATTATCTGGATTTCATGTACAAGACCACACCTTGATTGATGCTGGAAGTTTTATCTTTGTTTCTTTTTTCTTCTATTTTATTTTGTATTGTGTGAGTGAATTATGCTCTGAAATGACAGCTGCACTTATGAGCCACCCGTGTTAAGCCACATGCAGTTAAACAAATTCTCTACTTCTAGCCAAATTAATGCAAGGTAACAAAATAAGAGGTAGGTGAGGGGGGGAAGAGAAAAGGTGGAGGGAACCCCAACTACTCAAACATCTGTGTCTAATTGTCAGACAACCATATGCAGGAAAAAAATCATTTCCCTTGTGTTGTAGTTTATCTGCTGGGGAGGAGATTATGGCAGTCAAATGAAAACAAGTACAGACACTGTCAGCATAAAAATGTTCCCAGAGCAGGTTGTGAGCAGGAGGAGCTGGGACCAGGTCAGTAGGATTATATCCATGCGGATTCTTGTTCTCCACTGAGCTATCACAGTTTCAACAAGCTAGCACAGCACTGGAGACTTGCTGCTTGGCCAGGAGAGTTGTGCAGCCACATGGCTTCTCTTGGTATTTGGCTCTGGGGACATATATCACATCAATTGGATGTTTATCAGAGAAGCTACCGGGGAACAGTAGATCCAGATCACTGTTAAAATGCTCCTGTTTAAATCTGCATTCTCTTTCCTGTTGCTAAATTGTTAATAGTGCTTTGCACAGCCAAAATTAGTGGAAAGCAGCAGAAGGAATAAAAGCAATGAGCTGGGAGAAAGAGGACCTGGGATAGCCAGCAAACCAGAAATGAGCCTTGCAGCAGGGGAAAAAACAGATGCTTTGTATTGATTGTTCATCATAAGTCTTCTCATCAGGACTTTCAAACTGTGGTGTTACGTCAGCTTTATTGGTTTTGTTTTCTTCTCTGGACTACCCTGATTACTCTATTCTCAGGCCAAGTACAGCCTGACCTCTCTCTTTAATGCAGTAAGAGGCATTCATCTTACCCTTATGCAGGCGAAGGGTAAAGAAGAGGTCAGCAGCCCTAATAATTGCATCTTGGACTCTTTGTTGGTATGGTCATATGATCTTTTGTTTTCTATTTTATGACTGACAGGTCCTCAAAAACCTTCTGGCAGCATTCAACTTTTGAAAAATCAATAATTTTAGCTAGGAGGAAACTTTCAGTATCACCAGTCTTTTGAATTATCACTTGGGGGAATCTTATAAAATGTATCATTTCTAATCCAGGTGACCCACATCTAAACCCTAAATATGTTGAATTGAAATATTGAGTTGGAAGTAGTTTGATACAGTCAAGTCTCTGTGTGAGCCATAGCAACATTTTGGAGCAGATGTGGTTTGTATGCTTCATGCCCCTGTGCTTTTTATGGGCCATTACTATCAGTTTTTTTTTCTTTTGACCTAACATGTGATAGTCACTGTGAGATCTCTTGGGAAAGTGGCTTACTGAAAAGAGGTGAGAGGGACTCTAAGCTTTAACACTCAAGAGGCAATGGGCAACTCTGGCTTAACTCATATCGCAATGATTTGTTTCAAAAGCATGATCTGCAGCTCCTTTCTTTTTCCCTCTTCTCCTTGCACCAAGAGCAAACATTTTAGGTGTTTGAGAGGAACAAAATCTCATTCTTTTTACTTTTTTTTATTGGTACTAGAAGTAGCTTTGTGCCCCCACAACAACAGCTCAATCTAGACATGGTGGTTGAAATTTCTAGGTGGACCTCAGCCTCCTTTCCAATGTTAATACCTCTGTTAATACCTCTTTTGACTTTTGAGGGCTTAGGGAACGGAGATGTATAGGGCATTGATAAACCCCACATCTTGAATTCTCTTGCAGCAGGTGATTTCTGTGACTGGTGATTGCCATACAATAAGTACCTAGTAAAAAATGTTGTTGAGAACCAAAGGAAAGGCAGAGGAGGAGTAAGAAAAGAGGCAAGATTTAACAAAACAGTCTTAAATTTCAGACACTTGTACTTACTTTTCTCATCCTTTCAAGACCTTGAGGGAAATAGTTCTTCAGGTTTAACAGAAAGAAGAGATTGATCATTCATTCCATAGCAGGCAGACCTCAAGTCATAAACAATATCCTAAAAGCAGTTTCACCCGTGTATAAGAAAAAGAGCTGTTGCCTTTGTCATGCAGCCCAGAATGATATTTGGTTTTCTTTTTGGTTGCTGTATTTTCCCTTAACCACATGCTTAATCTGAAGTGCATTATCACCCCCTGATCTCATTACCTCCTTTCTTGAACTTGCATGGTGCTCAAAATGACTGAGAGGGAACTATGCCATTAAATGAGTCATTAATTCAGTTCCAGCACTAACTTCATGCATTTGTCCAGGTTTTCTGAACGTCCTTAAGAGAGCATAGACAATCTTGTGATCACATTATCTATTTTGAGTGCTTTGGTCTGGGGTTTTTCTTTGGTTTTTTGGTTTTTTGTTTTTTTTTTTTCACAAGAGCTCATTCATATATGGAATTCAAGCCAAGGGCTGTGCTGCTCTGATCAGCTCAAGTGTTGCAAGTTCAACATTTGCAGGGAAGACCAGACTTCCCACCTGTGTTGCTGTACCTGTGCACAGTAAACCTGAAACCTCTTGGAAAACCTGGGCTCTGCAGATGCTGCCTATTTGCTTGGAATATAGTCAGTTGTCCTGATCCTTCTCCGAAATACTGGTTTTACCATGCCCACACTGCCTAACTGTAGTTGCATTATACCATGTATACAACAAGAGGATGCTGGAAAGTATGTAGCTCAACAAACTGCTTTTGAACACACTTTTGTAACATGGCTGCTTTTTAACACACTTCCAAATATGGAGAAAAATAAGGTGTTTTAAAAAAATGCTGAAGTCTATAATGCTAAATATAGGCAGATTCATAACAGAAAGAAGGTTCTATAAGTTTTGCCAAGCTTGCTGGCTTAAATAATTCTCCCATTTTATGCTTAATGATTGCCAGGCATGCTTCATGAAACAAAAAGTAATTTTGAAGAAGAGACTTCTAAATCTAATTTTTTTTTCTTCCAGATATCAACAGAATGTTAAAACACCCACAGTAACTTATTCTTTCAAATGTATAATGCAGTCTTATCTTGTTATTTTTAGTTTTGGAGATGACACTGTGACATTCAGGTGCACTGTAACTTTAAAAAAAAATAAACCCCCAAAACCTGAGTCCTTGTGAAATGGTAGAATGAAGGAAAGATGCTAATTTGCAGGCACTCTGGTAAAAAGTCATAACCCTGGAACAATCTCAGTTTTGAGCCAAGAGGCAGAAAAGCAGACCTCAGATGTAGGTATAAGCACCAACCTATTTGGATCTTCATTGTCTGAAAACATCAACCTCCTAAAATACATACAGGGAAAAGGGAAGTTGGCTCATAGGCACAATAGGTACATGCCAAGTTCCAAGGAGAAGCGAATTTTCATTATGAAGTTGCTCTTTGTTAAATGACTCCAAACCTAGAGGTTTATCTAATGGAAACAATACTAGACTTGGATAAATTCAGGAGTGAGCGCCATCCTAGCAGAAAGCCAGGTTATTACAGTATCTCTTCATGTACAGAGCACAAATCACTCTTCTTAAGGACCATGTGTCCTCTTGTCCCAGAAGAAGGTGTAGGATGGTCTGTGAAAAATGGCTTGCTTGCTCCTGAGGCAGCATGGTAAAAGCATCTTGCTAGTGTCCCACAGACGTGTACTACAGCCCCTGGCATGGGGCCAGTGCTCCTTGTGAATGGGTCTCTGTCCAGTATCAGGAGTCAGCAGCAAGCAGACACTGAGGCAAGACACAACACTCTCTTGTGTGCCATCTGCTGCAGAAGCTACTGCTGTTTAGCTGCCCTTTGGGCCTGCCAGTCCTCCCGTCAACCACAGTTATGCACTCCATTAAAGAACAAAAGTTTGTGAAGCAGTCTCAATGGCATTGGGTTTCCAGAAGCACAAAGAATACCCACAAGGCATTTCCAGAGATCCTTAAGTGTGGTTAGAGCTCCAGATGGCTCTCCTGTGGAACCTAAATCCTGCTGGAATCAGCGTGCTCTTTATGTAAAGAATGGTTGAAACGAGCTTTTCCTCTTGCATCGTCTTTCCGTCTGTCCTGAAACAGTCACTTGTGCAGTGAGCCAACTGCTCCATATTCAGTTTAATCCAACCAGCTTTTCATAAATTTACCTAGTAACCTTGTGTGTGAACCGTACACGTTGACCTATAAGACAAAGAACATCATTTTTGCTTTAGGTTAAAAAAAAGCTACTGCCTAAACCTGTAAGTTGACTCCTACTTTTCTCTTTTGAAAGACTCAATAGCCTGACTATACATGAGATATTTTTGTTGCAGAAATTACTTTATTTCAGGTGCATTTCCCTTGCCTCTTTTAGAAGTAGGAGTCCAAGCACATCAAAGCCTAGAAGTATCAGTCCAGTGCAGGGTGGGCAAAGAAACCTAAAATCCAGGGGTTGAACTGTGTGCAGTGAGCAATATTAAATGATTGTGAATTATGAAGACTGTCCTCTGTACTATATGTTCCATCATAAATTTTGTGGAAAACATTCCAGGAGAGGGGTAGGTGAACAAGATATTCCTAACATAAGCACTACAGGTTCAAAAGTTCAGCTTTAATATGAACATCACAGATTATTTTTCATCCGCAAAGAGTAAATACTTCTTTCTTCTTGCATGTAAATTGTGCTTAGTATCCTGTTTGCATGAATTCTTGATTTGTCCTTACTTCTACTCAAAGGGCAAACATCTGCTGATCTCCAAATATAGGAACTTCACAGAATCACAGAATCACAGAATCACCGGGTTGGAAGAGACCCACTGGATCATCGAGTCCAACCACTCCCACAAAACACTAAACCATGTCCCTCAGGACCTCGTCCACTCGTAACTTATAGAAATATATGTGCGCTAGATCCTCTACACAGGTGAGAAAGAAGGGAGGAGGGTAAAGCTCGTAGCCCACACAGAAATAAAACCTTTTCAAGGTGCAGAATGGCCACACTTGATCTGTGTCTGCTGATTTTAAAGGGCCACATCAAGAAAGCGGCAGAAAGTTCATCCATTTTTGGGGGGGGTTAATGTAAATATGGGGCATCACCAATTAAAAAAGGCATTTGAGCTCTTAACCATATAGCTAGGTTCTGAGTCTCAGAAACTCTATTAAATCCCCATGATCATGAATATGTATTTCTAAGAGTCAACATTCCTTCATTAACTTGGCTCCACGCGCTAGCCCATGCAACACTCTTCAAAGACACTACTTCTGAGGTTACATATTGGTATTATATCTAGTCTATCTAAAGAAACATTTCCTACTTACTTGATAAATGTGAGTGTTCAAGGAAAGACTGAAGAAGTAATCTAAATTTAAATTTTCAAGATGACTAGAAACTTGTGGAAATGCAAAGCTTTGGTGTAGTCGAACACCAGCCGCCTTCTCCAGTGCAATTTTCTTCCTCTTCTACAACCCAAAGTCTTCTGGAGCTGGGTCTGAGCAAGATGAGGGAGGAGAAAAAATGTGTTTTGTTTTTTAAATAATCCTCAGGGAATAGCGGTAAAAATCTGGTTTTGAATTACACAAAAAAAGTTGACATGCTTAAAACAAATTCTTCCAAGATGAGTAAGTCCACAAAATATGCAAAAATGTCTTATACTGCCCAGAAATATGAGAGAAGGGGAGCACTTAATGAATGACCGGGAATTGCACTTTTAAGTATGTTTTGCATGTTTCCTATTATGTAAGAAACATATGGGAACAAGACTGAAATTTCGTATGAATCTAAGCCCATAAAATCTAATCCTGGTAATCATTTATCAAGAGACGTTTTTTATGGAACAACATCGCAGACCTGGATGAACTGTCCTTCCAGTGCTGCAGGCTCGGTGCTTTCATGTTAACAAAGAAAAGGATTATGTTACAAAATAAACAAGTCTCCTAATGAATACAAACTATTCTCAACTGTGCTGATAACAAATAGGCCAAGGTTAAAGAGCTAAATAAAGCATGTTACCCTGAAACATAGTAATGACAATTGTGACTTATCATGATCCGTTAAACAGAGCTGCTCTTTTCTCTTTGGGGAATTTGGCAAAGAGATCAGGTTTGAGCTCTACCACTGTTACGGTCACTCCTGTTCTTGCTGCCATGATAAATTAGCTTGTGTAGGCAAGGGATCGTTTTTGGCATTCATTAAATCACTATTAGAGGTCCACTCCTTCTGCTGCTTGCTTTGGGGTATGCCACCCACTTTTTCTGCTGAAGAAGCCCAAAGAACAAGGTGCAACGGCTTTTGTGAAGAGTAATAGGAGAAAAGCATGCAAGAATGAAATACTTAACTGTTAGAGAGTCTTCAAAGTTGTAGTTATTTGATATACACTTCTGAAGATATTGGTCTTGAAGGGCAGAGCCTTGTGTGTATACGTTTATGAACAGGATGCTTTCAGGATACCTTAAAACTCATATTTCATAATGAAATGAGTTGTTAGTCCCACTGTGGATAATTCTGTCCTGGAACTATCTGAAGCAAATGATCCTGGTCCTGTATCCTGACAACATTTGCTACTGACTTCACTGGGACTTCAAATAGGAAAATTTGCTGCACAGGAAAACCAGCCACTCCTTACAAGTTTGGGAAGGACTGGAGGAGCAATAGTAATGTTGCTGCAGTCATGAGTGATGTGTTTTTCTCCAGTCTCTAAGCTGTGTATATGGTCTCCTGTAGCAGCTAAAAGCATTGTGAATATTTGTTATAGGAGCTGTATCATACAAACAAGGGATTTTTTGCTTTGCCTGTGGCTCCATTTGGGGCTTGGAAGATGGGTTACTTTCTCAGATCTGCCACAGACTCATTCTGTGTGGAGGACAGGGATGGGCATTGCCACAGGGGCGCTGCCACGTGTGACACAGGGGTATGTGGCACACAAGGGAGATAAAATACCCCTAATTTCTCTCCAGTGGTAAGCAGGAGCATGACTGCACATAATCTGTAGGTGCTTCAAATCCTTATCTATGGCTGGATATGATAATTTTCCTCCTTTCCTGCTCTCTGACTGTCATGTCTATTTAGACTGGAAATTCTTTAGGACAGCTTGTGTCCCTGAGGTATGTGTATCTCATATAGTTATCCCTGAGATTAGCAGGGGTGTTTGGGTGCTTTTAAAAGATGATGACAGTGAATTTCTCTCTTCCTATCAATATCTCCTATCCATACTGGGCCTGAGGTAATCAAGCATTAATGTTAGACAGCCCTGTCCTGACTGTTTTGTGTTTATTTCCTTTACTCTCTTTCAAGGCTTGTTCTTCATTCTGGTCAGCAGACATGAAATTTCAAAGCTGGTTTCAACAAAATGACCCTTTCCTTTTCCTGTTTTTATGATCTGGCTGCATGCTAAGGTATACTTCTTTTTAATTTACAAGCATTCTAGGAATAATCAGAGAAAATATGCCATAGAAAGGAAAACCATAATGATGATGATATGATTGTGAAAATTTGGCTCTAGTAGTTGCTGTTAGTAAGTTACAGGATAAAAGGAAAATAACTTTGAAATTCATGACATTCAAGACAAGAAATTTTAGTTCTCCTAGAAAGCTGTATTATCCTGTGGTGGATTCCATTCAGTGAAATTTTAGAAAGAATAAAAGTCATATTAACTCATTTCAGTTTCTGAATAGAACATATCATTTTGGATTAATACTTTTAACGTTTCAAGATGCCATTCTGGAATAGAATGATCTATGGTATTCATCAATTTAAACCTCCTTTGTTATAAATTAAGAACAGCACCCCCCAAAAGCTCTGAAATCAAATCTGTCACTTGAAATAACAAAAGTAAAGCCTGTGCTTCGGACTGACCATATTTTATGTCACCCTTTCTGATTCTCCCAGCTGTGGTAATGTTGTCATTGTTACTAAAAGGGATGGCATGAAAACCAAACAAAAACAGAGAAATTGTAAGGGTGCACACAACAATAAAATACTTGGGTATTTTCTGCTTTCTCTGGTCAACTCACCTGTAAAAATAACCAAGAATAGCACATTTTCTGCAAACATTTTCCAAATTTCTCGTACTGTTTGGTGAATCCAGAGATCTCAGAATCTTGCTGCATAGCCTGCATGCCTAGGTCTTCCTTGCTGATGTCTCTAGTCAAAGTGTTTCCTTGTGTACTATGCTTAACTCTGTTTATCAAAATTTTTGTTCTGGTCCAGCATTTTCACTGCAAGCTCTTTGAGGCAAATTTCTATTACATGTTGCTGTAGCCTTTCAGGAACATTTTCCTTTGAACTGCTAAGCAGGAGCAAGGAATAGCTTCCCATTGTGTTTGCAGGTACCTGCCCTCAGTGGGTCTTTACCCTTGAGTAGTGTTTCTGCTGTTTCCAACAATTTCAATCCATGGTTTTCACTATGGTCTGACTCCACTTTTTCTATAACATTCTTCTGCACTAGGATTTCATCCCAAGAATTTACTTGCTGTCACAGAGAGGATAATCCTAATTAACATACGAGCAAACCTGGCTTGGGTCCTGTGCTTCTAACTGTGTAATACAACCTTTGGTAGCAAAGGGTGGGTGGTATGGAATCATAGAATGTTTTTCATAGGTAGGGACCTTAAAGATCGTCTGGTTCCAACCCTTCTGTCATGGGCAAGGACACCTCGCTAAGCATGAAAAAGTGTGAAAAAATGTAATCTTTAGCAGAAGACACCTGATACTCTCTACTTGCCACTCCACATTCTGGAATGAGTTGAAGGTCCAGAAGTCACATCTAACCCCAGAAGATTCAAGTGACAGCGGACAGGACAAGAGGGAATGGCCTCAAGCTCTGCCAGGGGAGATTTAGGCTAGACCTCAGGAGGATGTTTTTCACAGAAAGGGTCATTAGGCATTGGAATGGTCTGCCCAGGGAGGTGGTTGATTCACCTTCCCTGGAGGTGTTTAAGGCACGGGTGGATGAGGTCCTGAGGGACATGGTTTAGTGTTTGATAGGAATGGTTGGACTCAACGATCCGGTGGGTCTCTTCCAACCTGGTGATTCTATGATTCTATGATTCT
Source organism: Piaya cayana (assembly GCA_013389865.1). NCBI lineage: Eukaryota > Metazoa > Chordata > Aves > Cuculiformes > Coccyzidae > Piaya > Piaya cayana. The sequence continues at coordinate 369,247 of WAAB01011803.1, read as the reverse complement.
AAGTGTAAGTTGAGCCACCCACACAGGAGAGAGTTTATCTTACTTCTTTCTGCTCAGGTTGGGGCACACCAGGAACAAAAATTTCTTTTTAACTTTTTGGAAATGCTTTATTTGCGGTGCCATTTCTGTGTTTCCCTTAAAAATCCACTGATTG
>WAAB01011803.1:229337-368498 GCA_013389865.1 Piaya cayana | reverse complement strand
CCATTGTGTTTGCAGGTACCTGCCCTCAGTGGGTCTTTACCCTTGAGTAGTGTTTCTGCTGTTTCCAACAATTTCAATCCATGGTTTTCACTATGGTCTGACTCCACTTTTTCTATAACATTCTTCTGCACTAGGATTTCATCCCAAGAATTTACTTGCTGTCACAGAGAGGATAATCCTAATTAACATACGAGCAAACCTGGCTTGGGTCCTGTGCTTCTAACTGTGTAATACAACCTTTGGTAGCAAAGGGTGGGTGGTATGGAATCATAGAATGGTTTTCATAGGTAGGGACCTTAAAGATCGTCTGGTTCCAACCCTTCTGTCATGGGCAAGGACACCTCGCTAAGTATGAAAAAGTGTGAAAAAATGTAATCTTTAGCAGAAGACACCTGATACTCTCTACTTGCCACTCCACATTCTGGAATGAGTTGAAGGTCCAGAAGTCACATCTAACCCCAGAAGATTCAAGTGACAGCGGACAGGACAAGAGGGAATGGCCTCAAGCTCTGCCAGGGGAGATTTAGGCTAGACCTCAGGAGGATGTTTTTCACAGAAAGGGTCATTAGGCATTGGAATGGTCTGCCCAGGGAGGTGGTTGATTCACCTTCCCTGGAGGTGTTTAAGGCACGGGTGGATGAGGTCCTGAGGGACATGGTTTAGTGTTTGATAGGAATGGTTGGACTCAACGATCCGGTGGGTCTCTTCCAACCTGGTGATTCTATGATTCTATGATTCTAAGTGTAAGTTGAGCCACCCACACAGGAGAGAGTTTATCTTACTTCTTTCTGCTCAGGTTGGGGCACACCAGGAACAAAAATTTCTTTTTAACTTTTTGGAAATGCTTTATTTGCGGTGCCATTTCTGTGTTTCCCTTAAAAATCCACTGATTGTCTGAAATCTGATAATTTGTATTCACCTTGTGTCCTCAGTGTTTGGATAATTGGGACTGAACTCTGAAATGCATTTCTTATTAGCCCTTTCATTTTTGTGGAGTGTAGAGGCAGAAAAGTAGCATGAGACTCCATTTTTAACCCTATAATTTAGAGAAGATTGAGGTTTTTTCTACCATCTTATTCTCTTCGCAGTGATTTTCATGAAGCTGAAATTATATTGTGCTGCTTCTGTTCTCATTTGGTATGTGAATGAGGTGTCACAATTTCATTGCCTTGTGTGTTGTGTTCCCATATCTATAAGAATATCTGCATTTTACAAACATCTCAGAAAAAGTAAAGGTACATGCATGGAATTGAAAGTATCTTATACTCTCTCCGCTTTCTGAAGCCTGTTCAGCTGAAATTGTTGCCTCTGGCTTTTTGCTTAAACTCTTGCAGTACAACTCAAAAGCTAGAGCTCATTTGAAAAGAACTTGCTTAGCATTCTTATATTGTCAAATTTAAATAAGCAATTTAGTCTGATTATTGGTGGTAAAAATTCCAGTTCAACGTAGTTATGTATTTAAGTGAGACTGGCATATTATACCATTATGCTTTTGTTGTTTAATAGAGATATCTAAGTATGGCTATGGTCCTCATCACCAGTATTTGGAAGTGCCTCCAAAGTTCTTAATAGAAATTACAGCAACAACCTCTTCTTCAGTGATGAACTGAAGCTCTGCAAATCACACTTTTTCCCTGGGTTCTTCTACAGGAAGGTCAGCAACCTTCATTTCCTTCTTACGCCTCTCCTCTCCTGCCCTTGGGAGTAGCCATCTCTTTTTTTTGGCTTTCATTACTCCAGCCAAGGTAAATAATAGGGCGACCTTGTTATTAATGTTCTCATTTAAAAATCTATTATGGTATTTAGAATGATGAGGTCTGACTCTAAGTCAAGGGAAGATTAATTACATGACACTAGTGAAAACGGGATGTGACAGTCTTTGGACTGATATGACTAACCGTCGCAATAAATCTGAGCTTGTACAATTGCCATTGTAAAGTGTGCACCATGTGCCAGCATTCAAAATCTTCCTCTGTACTCATAAGCAGTTACCAGGATGTCACTTAATTATTTCTTTGAGTCAGGTACTATAGCAAGAGGAAAAGCATTTCTTAATATACCTTCCCAGGGAGAGGGACGCAAGGAACATCTCCATGAAGAAAAATTACACCGTTGACTCAACCTTCTCTTTTTTATTCTCTTCCTTTTAATTTTTGGTACCTAGAGGAAAACATGGGAGTGATGGCTTGCAGTCTTAATTCACAAGGGAGTTATGACACTTTTTAGCTACAGCTATTACTGTGCTATCTTCTCATCTTTAATACCTATTGCTCCAAAAGCTCTGTCCTAAGGGTCTGAGGTTTTGTCACATTGGGTTTTAGCCTTTAAAGACCCCATATGGCCTACAGTTTGCCTTTGGAAAAAGTTGTGACTTCCTCCTTTCGCAGTCATTGATGGCCTGATTTAAGCTCACTGGAGTTTATGTGTATTTATGTAGCTATAAATTAACTCAGTTTGTGTAGTCTCTGAAGAGCTGGGCCAGTGCATAGCAGCTCATGGAGTGGCAACAGCAACTAAAGCCAGGAGACTTTATATCCAAACTCCTCTGGCAATCTGTCTCAAGATGCCTGTTAAAAATCACCCACCTAAGCCTCTTGTCTTTATTTAGCTGCCAGGTAAGACACAGTTAGTGTGGCTGAACATGCAGGCTTTTATGTTAGGCATGAAGGATGATGAGAAGGGAGTATGGGAAGCTTTCTTCACAGCCATCAGACCCATTGGTGAGTGTTTGTTTCCTCATGTACTCCCCACCCACCATGTCCTTAGACTCCTCACTCTGCAGATATTGGCTTCTTCCCTTTCAGTTATGCTGGATGTCAAATTAATTTGCGCATGGCTACTATGTGATTCCTGGGACAGAAACCTTCATCATGGGGACAGGAACAAGCAGTTTGCATGCATTTTTTTTTTCCACTCCAAGAGGATGGCATAAAGGTACTGAGATAAAAGTACTGAGGCATAAATGCACTGAGGTTTAGAGAAGTTTTGTCTTCCTTCATCTACTACATTTCCCCTATTGTGACAAAGGGAAACTAACATAAATGAGATGACTTGGAGGAAAATGTCTGTCTCTTTAAAATCTGGAGTGTGTTGCTAACTGCAGTGAGGAAACCTTCTGATACATATAAATCTTAAGTAACAGCTTCTTTCTGAATGTATTTGCCATGCCACATCCTGAAAGCTGTGAAAGATAGTTTCAGCAAAGTAATTCTAAAATAATTTTGAATGTGTACGTGTTAGTAAAGTAAGAATTCACTGAATGAACAATATCTTAATTCAGCAGCCTTCCCTTTGATTTCTTCTAGAAGTATTCTCTGTCTATGAATAGTCTATGCACAAATACATGAGAATCTTTGCATTTGAATGACAAGGGTTTCACTTCAGGTTCCTCCTTTGAAGAATTGCTCATAGCCTTTTGTCCAACTTGGATGTCATGAGAAGGATATCAGCACCCAGAGTAAGAGGGGGAGAGAGAGATTCTTGCCCTGCGCAGTTCTAGAAGTCTTGTATTATATGTCAGTTTTCTTGATTTATTGATGTGCATTGACATAAAAGTACTGCAGAATGTTCATATCTAAGAAGAGATGAACTTTCTGGTCATCACTGATGAATAAGGCCAATGTTAAGTGAGCATGATATTGCTCATTGACAATAAAACTAGAATTCAGGGATTTTTTGACAAAACTAGGTGTAAAGAACTAATTTTCAAATAAAATTTTTTAAGCACTGTATCAAAACCAAAAGATTCTCTCAGGATTTTTTTTTTCAGGTTTTGCTTGGAACTTTTTTTTAATCAAATCCTAAATTAAGCAGTCGTGATTATACTATAGATATTCAGGGTTTCTAAATACTGCAAGTATCCACGATGGTAGATGTCATCCCTCTTGGCACCATCCCTTCCCTCTCCCTCCCAGGACTTTTTTGTATTTTATCTAGATTTACCGCATTGTATTTCTCTCTTTGTGTACTTCGTTCCTACCTTGCATTAAATGCCTGGACAGACAGTAGGAGGGGGCTGTGACAATCAAGAGAAGAATGAGATTCAGGGACCCTCATAGGATGTGCAGTGACATACCGCTTTCTGGTGGAGATGATGCTCCAGTGCAATTGGGAACCAAGACCACACTTGGCAGTGTTATTAGGGCTGGATTTTAGGTTCTGCTTCAATGGCATATGCACTGCGCTGTTATCTTAGCGCAAGCTACAAAGCAGAAGGGAACGTTCTTCTATTGACCCCCAAAACCTGAAATTGTGCTTATATTCTTTAGCTCCACCTACTGGCACCTTGCACAAACTAGCCTTTATGTACGTACAAATGAAAGTATTCTTGTTCAAAAAGCAACAAATAGCCTCCGATAAATTGCCCATCTGGTAGATATGATTATCTTACTTTTTCACAATAATGAATTATTATTATTATTTTTGTAATCTCTGTAGGGTGGGGTCTATCATTTCTCAGAGGATAAGACTACACTGGATGTGTTACTAGACTACAAATGAATAATTGTGTGTGTGTGGCAATATGCAGTTATCGTTCCATGCAAGTATAATTGAAGCATCATAAAAAAACCCCTAATTAAGTCTTTAGCAATACCCAAGAGATGCAAGTTGTTTCTATTCCCATTTCAAAAATGAATGAACAAAATCTGACCAAATAATCCTGGCTCCTATTTGACTCCTCTGTTTGTTATACTTCTTTCCCTCTTCATGTGTTGAAAGAGACTATTGGGTTGCTCTTTCCTGTGGTAGATTTGGGAATAGTCTCGAGGACACTTTCTTCTTGCTCTGAATTTCCACTGCTATAATATTAAGTTTCTTTAAAGTCTACATAAATATGGAGTAGTTTTAAGAGTAGGTAAAAGTGTAAGAAGATGCCTAAAGATTACATTTTAAAATAATTTTTTTTAAATAAGGAGAAATGTATATTTCATGGTTGAAGATTTTTAAGGTATTCTTCTCTAGTACGGGCTTTTTAAAGCCTAGCATTTGAAAGAATGCTAGTTTGCATTAATCACTTCACAGCAATTTAGTTTTGTATCCAGACACCAATGGAGATTTTTTTTTCTTCAAGAGCTTCTGCCAGCTTTCCTTTTTCATGCTCCTCATATATCACTATTTAGTGTAATGGGAAAACTCTGAAGGAACAATTCCTAGTTTTACAATAAATAAATAAAACATCCAAACATAAATGGACTTGCTCCTGTTCAGAATGGATCGTTATTTGGGAATATATTCATTTGTATAAATATAATTTTAACGAAACTTTTTCCAAATGACTTCAGAAATAACTGCCTCCTTTTAAATAATAATGAAAAAGGAAACAAAACATAGCACTATGAGCAAGCTCTTATTGTGGAGTGACCACAAGACATCGAGTTCTGGCAAGCTTCCCATAGTCATTCTCTGATGGTTACAATTTATTTATTCAGTTTTAAATGAAAGGGTTTAGCATTTCTCAGAAAAGACCGAAGTACATAGGAAATATTTGTTGGATAAGAAGTAAAAACGATTTGAAGGTGTTCCACACATTTTCAGCTAACATGATTTATATGTGTTTCTGTTTCTAATGTTGAGGGAAGTTGGATTCAATAAACTATTTGTTTTCCATGGGGAAAACTCAGTTACAGCAGTGCCTCAGTAATCCTACTTTCTGTACAATAAATGCACTGCCTGTAGGAAGCTGAACAGAATGCAATTCTGGTCTAAGAAAAGTAAATAGCAAAATACTCACTGTCTTTACTGGGATCTTCATTTTAGGTACAATGGTCAGTACTTAAACTTGTTTCCCACACAGGGAAGGCACATTGGCCTTCTGAGTCTGCAGCAGACTGATCCAAACCCCATTGGAGACTGTCGTATACCTCTCCTTGGGTTTGGTCACAGCCCAGTTGGATGCCACCTAACTTGCAGGGTCAAGAGTGAAAAGAAAATGAACAAAAATGGAGAGAAGTGGCAGTGGCAGGCACACGGGATAAGAAGAATGCTTGAAAACCTGCAGTAGAGAAGGAAGTGCCAAAAGGTGTTTGCAGGTGCTGTAAGGAGCACTGGTGAAGACAAGGTGACCTTGAATCAGGAAATTATCAGCATCTGAAGGGTAAATCAGCTGGTGAGCAAAGCACAAGTAGGTGAAAGAGACTGTGTATGGATGTCTCTGTGTTTCAGTCAATTTTACTAATTAGTGGGTGGTTTTTTGCAGAGGAGTCAATACTGTGAGAGTGTATTAATATGGTAATAGCATTCTGCAGGAACTGTGCCTGGCTCTGACTTTGGGGAAAGGGTACAGAAATGTCAACTCGTGCTTGAAGGTGAATGTAGCAGATTTGCATCTTTGAATAAGATAGATCAAAAAAACCCACTAAACAGAGGGCTGTGTCCGTGTGTGTCTGTCTCCCCTGCACACCCCCCTTACACCTCCCCCGAGTCAATTTTGCATGCCATTTGGCCAATTGATATGTTTTCTTATGATAGTAAAATCCCTCTTGTTTATGGAATCAGGCAAAAAGGTCACATTGCTCCAAATGTGTCCTGCTAGCCTAGAGCAGCCAAGCAGGTAGGTGAAGCCCTTCAGCGGCCAAGTGGGGCCATGGAGATGACAATCTCAGACAGAAACAGGCTTTTCTCAGGACTGCTAGTTATTTTATTTAAATACCGCAGGGAAATGAGAATTGCATATATAACATGAGCTTTCAACTAACTAATTCTAAGTCCACATTGACCTTTTTATAGCTTTCTCTTGCTGTTTATCCAGTTTGTTTTATCTTAGGTCTCCCAAGTGCTAGCATTACTGACACATGCCAGGAAAGATACACTGGCAAGGGTACATGTTAACCACTGATTTGTGCCCATCAAAATCTGCTTCAAGTCACCTCTGCAGGCTGGTGACAGGAGCATGGGATGACATACACAGTTTTCCTCTTGCTCAAGGACAATCATTTTTCTCTGAGAATGCCAACCCCCAACCCAGTACAATCAATATCTGGAAATACGCTGTAATCTCCCTGTGAATATAAGCATCCTTTGGGATGTGAGCTGGTCAATGCATTTTGATGTACTCCTAGAAGAGCAATAGGTTTAGAACCAGAGTGCATTGTCTTGTTCCCAGCTCATAGGCCATTTCTGATATTTAAGTAGCATTTAATGCACACTAATCTACTTGACTCTTGGATCTGCAAAAAAACCTGAAAGCTGGGTAAGTTTTAAAGGGATTCTTCTTGTTTGACCACAGACCCAAGACGTGAATAGATTAGGTAAATCTAGAAAATGCAATGCATTGAAGTAGGACAAATACTGCTGGGAAGCTCTGTTTTAGTTTAACTGAACATGATACTTTCTATCTCCTTTACATTCTAGTTTCCAAAATGATCTAAAAAATTAGAATTGTCTAATTTTTCTTCTATAGTATTATTTGAGTTATAGAAGAAACTTTCATCTCTGCCTGCCACAGAATGAAAATTAGTTTTACAATATTGTCCTAGAGGCGGCAGCAGAGTACATAAGACACAAAAAAGCCAACACACAAATGGGCAAAGTTGTGTTTGGTTAGTAGTTAATCTATATAAAATCTCACTGAAGGGCTTTATTCAAATATAGTGCTAACATAAAACCCAGTAAGTATTGCCGTAGCTTTGAAACAGATAACAGGATGTTAATAATACTAATGTTATTGTATGTCCTGGACCCAAGTGAAATAATTGGACCTAAAAACTCCACTTGCTGGAGAGCACTCGCTGAAGGAAACTTTTCTATATCACAGATCGAGAGTAAACCTAAGCTACTTACATAGAGATAAGGAGTCAGTTAAGTCAACAAACTTTCAAACAACTGTGATGCACTGTAACACATTAATTGAAATGTACTTTCCAGCACAACTAGTTGGCAATTTATATAAATATCAAAGCTTTTGTTTTTTACTGTCAGTCTTTGTTTCTGAATGAGAAATTTATAAAAAACATATGTTTCTAACTGCCACTGAGTGCATGGCCAGTGAACTATATCAAACTTCCCTCAGTACAATCATTTGATGAACTCACTAAGAAGATTCTTCTGCTCATGATGTCTCTTTTCAGTAATAACAAAAAGTTGTTACTGTAATTGGCAAGAGTGCTATTGTATTGAGATGGAACAAAGCCTTAAAGCATGGTTCTATTGAAGTCATGGGCCATTTGTTATTGGCTTAATGGGACCAGGATTTTGCCAAAAATATCAAGTACTTTCTGAAGTCTTTCCATGAACTAGTTAGCAATTAAAAAGAAATCAACTTGTATAAGTAATTTGTGTTCAGAGCCCACAGCCATAAACTTCAGACCGGACTCCAGATTCTTTAGTGTCTGGGACTGCTCAGCTCCAGGATTTGTTTCTTTTCTTCTGATGCCTAGCTGAGGTGTTAACATGTCAAAATTATCTTGTCTCTTCCAATGTTTATATTTGAAGTCTCAGTTTATCTGACCATTTATGTTACCGGAGCACCCAGAAGCCTCCAGATGCAGTGAGAACATCCTTACAAAAAGCACATTGGCTTGATCTGCTGTGCTTGAAAATAAGCTCCTTGGAGCTCAGCCGACCACCCTTACAACTGCCCAGGGTGTATCTGCCAGTGGAACGTGCTCATGGAGGTGTCTGTTTGCAGACTGGTACCTGAAAGCTGCAAGGGAATCATAGAACCACCAGTTTGGAAGCAACTAATGAGATCAGTGAGTTCAACCATTCCTATCAAACACTAAACCATGCCTCTCAGCACCTTGTCCACCCATCCCTTAAACACCTCCAGGGAAAGTGACTCAACCACCTCCCTGGACAGCCTCTGCCAGTGCCCAGTGACCCTTTCTGTGAAAAACTTCCTCCTGATGTCCAGCCTAAATCTCCCCTGGCGGAGCTTGAGGCCATTTCCTCTTGTCCTGTCCCCTGTCACTTGGGAGAAGAGGCCAGCACCCTCAGAGCTCCACAACCTCCTTTCAGGTAGTTATAGAGAGCAATGAGGTCTCTCCATTTCCATACACTATGTGCCAGGCTGTACTCAGCAGTGGATGTAGACACCGCTCCTGTACCTCCAATGCAGAATAGCTCACGGGGCTTGGCTTCAAGGGCCTATCGGGTAAGTAAATGTATGCACAAATATTTGGGGAAAAAGGAGCAACTCATGCTGACTCAGGCCATGCTGACTCCTTGGCCTCAGTTGCACGCAGGGTATCACAGGCTTCTTCAGGGAGTTACTTTCCCAGCATCACAGAGGGTAATTAGGCTTTTTTTGTGCAGTACAAAAGTTTTAGAAAACCTTGTTTTACTACTGTTCTTTGTGTCTGGGATATTTTTACTGGTTTATAAAATCATCTGTGATGAAGCCATGTACACTAAAATGATCTCATTAAAATAACTTGGCCTCCTCTACTGATGATGTGGAAGGGAGCATCTAGCTGCATCACAAAGTTCTGCAGGCTTTATCTTGGGCAGAGCTAAGCCTTGATAAGAAGTGAGGGTAGGGACAGCTGGTTCTAGTGCTATCCTCTACTATTCTCTGTGCTAAGGAAAAGCAATATTCCTCTGTGTTTGCCTAGACTGGCATAGTAAGGGACAATGGGTGTTAGTACAGTACATGCTATTTGTATACAACAAAAGTATGACAGTAACATTCCCTCCTTACAAAAAGAAGTTCCTGGGAATTTGTAAATGTATACCCATGCCTATGTTTTCTAAGTGAAAACTTCATTTGGGGTAATAATGTTTATGAACAACTTAGAAAAGGATGGTTTATATACACCTAACACCTAATCTTTACCCACAGATCCCTGGAAAGCAAGCCTCTGCAACATACAGGAAAACCTTTCTAATAATTCACCTATAGCATTTTTCTTTGTTTTCAAGACTGCTCAATTAACCTGTACAAAAATATTTTGCAGCCCCTCCTTCTCCAGAAAGCTCCAGCTGATGAGCCAAGCTCTCAACATTTCATTCTTGTGTAGATAGTTTGCAAATTTTTTCCCAGGGCTTTATGGTTTTCAACAATATATCTTTCATCACTGTATTGCCAAAAAGAAGTGGCTGCCTTGAAGCCTCCCTTAGGATTTGGACTGGATATCGAGGATTAGTTTATAACTGGTAACTTATGAACTGCATAGCGTTCTACAAACAACTTATTTTTCTTAATGTAATGGTGAAACTATGAAACCCTGTCCTGAGAACTTATTTCTGAAATGATGTTTGAATGAAGCTTTAAACAATACTTTATATTCCTATACCAAAACTGGTAACTTTTAAAGGAGCACATTTTTGTCTTCATACAAAAAGCATTAATTGACCACAGATCTTGAAAAAAATAATCTCTGGTTGTGTTTGTATGTCTTTTTTTTCTTATTTGGGGTTTGGTTTTTAGGGTTTTTTAAATCTCTAAGAATGTCTGAGTTTTAAGTTTGTCTTTTGTGCAGCTGGGATCTGACAATACAAAACAAGAAACCCATTATTTATAGGAATGGAATCACAGCAGGTATTGGCAGAGTATAGCAATGGGAAACTTCTGAAGAATATTCTTTGCTTTTACCTGTATTGGTGAAAGTCATATGTGTGGGTAATAAGGGCAAGGGAAAAATAACAAGTAAGCACAGATTTTTTTATTTGAAAACATCTGTTTTATTTCAGTTCAATGTGGTGGCTGGAGGGAGAAAGGGATTTCTTCAGAAGGCATATGTTTAGTTCCAATTCTTTGTAAACTTAAAACAGAAAAGGACATCTAATTTTTGTAATGGATTTTCTCCAAGTTTGTTATAACAGTAGTATACCCATTTTTTTTCTAGAGCCCATGGTGCTCTCAGACTAGTAGAAATACTTCTGGATAGGAGGTTTTGATATAATTGCTTTATGTAGAATATATTCAGAGTAATCATCCTTTTGTTTGCATAGCAATTGCACCTGAAACTCCTTTCAAGACTAGGGACCACACTGGGGACCCTTGCAGAAACAATAACAGAAAGCTGGTCACCACCTCAAAGTCCTTACAGCTATCTAGATGAAAGCAGGAAAGAGGGAAAGAAGAAAAGGAATTTTCTAAGAAAAAATTATTTGCCCAAGGACATATTTTAAGCCAGTGGCACGGTAGGATATAGTTGGAGTATATTGCCTTCTTAATATTTTACTAAAGTGCATATATGGCTGGAAAACTGTAACTTATTTAGCAGATATGTGTTTAATCTTGTTCTGAAAAACTTGATTTTTCCTCCTAACAGAGGCAGGAGTATGTGACCAAGATTATGTTTTTGGCATTAGACTGAATTATTTGTTAAGTTTCATTATGATTATTATAATAATTTATGAAATAATATATTATTAAAAGTTCAGGGGAAGGAGCTAGGGAAGGAGTGTTGTTAGCATGCTCCATTATTATGTTTGCATCTAAACTTCTTTGGCTGGACAAAGCCAGAAGCAGAATGTCAAGGTGAGTGTACGAGTTTTGCGTGATAGTAGGGGACTCAATAAAGACCGAGGCTTTGTTAGATCAGAGGCTGTACTATCCCTGTGTAGGAGTGTCTCTCTGTGCTGAAGAACTTCAGTTTTAAAGGTCTTGATGGATCAGAAAAATTAATACTACTATACGGAAGGAAATGAGGGGGTTTGTTTTTTGTTTGGGGTTTTTTTTTGTAGGGTTTTTTTTTTCTCTATGACACTTAGGTCTGACCTATCTCTCTTTCCATTCATGTAAATTTCTGTTTTCATTTAAATCTTAGGATGCAGAGTCAAGCCAACACTGAGTGCTTTTGAAAATCAATCCCTTAGCAACTTGCCAAAGGTCAGTGGTGGGTTTTTGTGGCAGAAATTGGAGAGAATACTAGGCCATTGTCTTAACCACAAGACCACGCTTCCTTTCCTAATCCCAGGTTGCTTTTAGAGGGCTATAGCTCATGAAAAATAAAAACCCAAATTTTAAATATTAAACTTGGCACTGATGATGAGAAAATGATTAAGAATCAACCATGGAAAGGCACAACTGCACTGACAGAGACAGTCTTCAGAGTAGAACCACATTTTCATCTAAACAGGTTTTATTGCAGCTCTCCTGATGCACTCTGCTTTTTTGTTTGGCAGACACCACAGAAGGCCTGATCCGATTCTTGAGAAAATCGATCGGAGCCTAAGAAAGCCATGAGGGAAATTTCAAGAGATAGAAATGTGGAGCCAGATATTCCAAAAAAGCATTTCAAATATGTGTCACCTTTCTTATGGCTTGCAAATGTGGTGTGAGAAGACCCCTAAGAGAAGTTCCTTCACAGGCAAGGGATGAAATTTGGACCAGATACACTAACACTCAGAAGAATGTAGTGAACTTGCTTGGGAACGAGTGTGATTGGGGCCATGAAAAGGAGCTTGGATTCTGCTTTCATCTGCATCTGGATTTCTCCTCATTCATGGGAGGAAACATGGAATGGGACAAGAAAGGAACCAAGTTTGGGAGCATATCAACCACTTCGGGAGTTTAGAAACAAAATTGATGAAAGGAAAACGGTGACTCAGGTGTTGGCTGAGTGACTTGGGCACAAGCTTCTATCACTTTGCCCATCTTAGCATGAGATCTCTGAGCTGCGGAGAAAGAAATCAACCAATTGCCTGTTCTTTCATTCCTCTTCAAAGAAGAGAACTTCATGAGGTTTGACTGAATTGACTATCCAGTCAGGCGTTGACTATTACTTGAGGCATGTAGGGACATAGGATAACCCTTGAGATCAATGAAGATTTGAAGATTTGAAGACAAGAGTAAAGTCATGTTGAACAGATCTCATAATGTGCCTGAGACTGGAGTAAAGCCCTTTCATCAAAAAATATGCAAAAAAGAGGGAATCATCAGCTTAAGTCTTCTTTTTTGGACCCATGCACAAGAATCATAGTCAGTTGCTGCAACTATGTCTGATCCCTAGATTACTGGATTCCTGGCTTGTAAACTCTGCTGTCTTTGGCTGCTGTATTTGTAACAGTGTCCAAGATCACCATTTTGCTGTTGGTACTGTGAAAGTCCTCTTAGGAGATTAAGAAATCCAAGCACTGTAATCTGGTGGTCACTCTGGTTCTTGCTGACGTCCTCTGACTTTTTTCCAGAATGAAAGTAAGCAGGCAATATTTTGTGATCCACTTCTGTGGTGCAACAGTTGTATAACAGATCCCTGGAAAACTCTGTCCTGTGACAAACATAGTAACCTCCAGGTCATGTGCCAGGGAACTCAGTTTACATCTTCTCTATTATGAAAAAATAGTTTCCCATGTCTCTCAGATGACAGAGCACCAAGTGGATGACAGGTAGTGAAAGAAGATTGTCCACACATTTCTTTTTTATGCTTTCATCTCATTGTTTCAGTTGATGGGATGGAGCCCTTAAAAGTATGCTTGATGCTATGGATCATAATGTAGTCTTACAGGCTAAAGCCACAGAAGTACGTTCATAAACAGGATTCTGTTATTGTTTAGCAGCTGCTTCTACCTTATTCCCCTCACCATCCCAAATGAATCTTCAGTGTCAATTTAGGCAGAAAAACCCACCCATTTCTAAAATATTAGTACCATTTCTTGGAGAAAACCTTCATCTTCAGGTGTAAACCTGGTAGACTCAAGCCTGCGTTTCTACTGACACAAATAAAATTCCCTGCACAGAGGAGAAATGTGGGTGAACAGAGAAGCTGGCAGGAAACTCTCCATCATAACTTTTCCAACACGGAGCAGGACATTTCATAAACAACTTTATTGTTGTTATTGTGGCAAATTCTTTCTCAAATATTCCTTTTTTTTCTCTTTTAAATGGAATAACAAAAAGCTTTTCAGAGAAATACTGAAACTTTACTGCCTTTAGCACATTTTGGTCCAGAAATACACTGGATTTTTTTTTTTAAGATTCTAATTCCTACTTTGAAGATGCAAGCTTAAACATTGGATAAGGTTAATAATAAAAGCACTCCAAATTAGTGGTGTGATAATTACCAGCTGCTACAAAAATCCAGTGTCCGTGTATAATCATGTATGAGGCTTCTCCCAAACACAAAGGGGAAAGTATGCCCCTGAGAAAATTTTAACCTTGATTCTATGCAGGGATATTCAGAGGTGTTGAATAGGTGGTTATTACAACAAGGTTCTGGGTCATGGTAATAATTATGTTTAAACACATTCTGAATTTTAATTATGTACTAATGTCAGAAGCTTTTCAGACGTAGATTTTTTTCAGTATAATATTCCCATTATTTTGAAATTGTAAACTCTTAATAGACTTCGTGTTGGGGTTTTGTTTTCCCTTCATCTTAAGCAGATGTTTTCTCTCCTCACTCTTCCTTCTTTTGCTCTTTCCTCCTTGGAAGAAAAGATGATCATGTGCCAAAAGAATATTGAAAACTGTGTAAAAAACATAGAAAAAATATTTTATTAGAGAAAAATAAGTTAATGAAGAACTGTTCTGTTTTGAAACTACTGGACCAAATTTAATTTCCAAATTTATTGAAAAGTATCCTGACCAGTTACACTGGCTTCTGAACATTTTTGTGTGATTGTTTTATGAGATAGGAATTCAAAATAGTTAGTAGGACAAATTTTAATATTGAGAAGAAGGCAAGTTTCTTCCGTAGCTGCCTCCAGATATTGCCTTCCACTCTGGAAAGTAAATGCTTTTCTGTAATTCATAGCAGAGGCAGTGTACAAAATAGAGAGGAGCCTGGATGCAGGTAGGTAGTCAGACACAGTATTTTTTGTGAAGTGGTCCTTTAGATGCCATACTTGCTGAAATGTGATGGTTTCCCTGAATCCATAGCTCCAAACTTGTACTTTCTGCCTACCTCTCTGAACTCTTCACTCAATAAACACAACCACTGTCTCCAAGGCGGCTGCAGGATTTTGACCATATGAATTGATTAGAACCTTAATGAATAGCAGTGAAAGAAAAGCAGCAGCCAATCAATAATCTGGGTTGTGCAAACATTTATCAGAAAGAGCCCAGAATGCTTTGCATTTATTCCTCCACTTACTGCTTCTGACAGTTACATCTGCATCCATCCATTTTGTCCAGTGTAAGTGAGAATCATTAGACACAGAAGACATTTATTTATGTAAAAATGAAACTGCTATGGCTACCTACTTTAAGCTGAATATTATTAT
Source organism: Piaya cayana (assembly GCA_013389865.1). Taxonomy (NCBI): domain Eukaryota; kingdom Metazoa; phylum Chordata; class Aves; order Cuculiformes; family Coccyzidae; genus Piaya; species Piaya cayana. The sequence goes on along the minus strand of WAAB01011803.1, from coordinate 353,390 downwards.
AAATGATTTATCATTATTTGTCCTGGATATAATTTAACACTTTTCCTTTCTTCCCTTTCCATAATTTCAGTGGATCCCTGCTAATATATACCTGCCCTTATTAAACAGCATATCATACTTGCTTCTGTTAAGCATATGTGTGTGAATATCTTCATAAAACATACAGAGAGCAGTAACTACTCAGACCTGTGGGACAAAAATCAAGACAACATCTGAGAAAGAATTTTTTTTTTTTTGCCTACAGAGCCTGCTGTGGTTGCTATTTCAGCTGTTCATTAAAGTTATATTGCTTCCTTTATCTCTTGTGCTCATGGAATACAAGCACCTCCATAATGAGCTTAAATTACCACGAGCTAAGAATAGAAAACTCGATTTCAGTTCTTGGGAGGCTGAAGCTGTGGTGGTGCATGGGTAATCAAGCAATATTAGCTGTATAATGGTACTAGGATCCCAGGGCAGGGCTGCTGGGATGTTTATGGCAGGAAAGCACAGTAAATATCTGTTTTCTGGGCTTTATGGATTTCTTTCCCCCCTCACCGTTCCTGCCTGCTTATATACTTTGAAATAAACACTGTTGCTCACTCTATATTAATATCCTATATATGTGGTTGACCAGCCATGTCTGTCTTTGGAGAGCAGAGCCCCCTGTGTTCTCATTTTCTCATTATACAGCTACAGAGAAGTCTCAGTCACCTGTGTTATCACTATCAGAAAAGCACAGGATATAGTCAATGAAAATGGCAGAACTTAGACTAAAGAGACTGTGTGCAAGAAAACTATATTTCCGGGTGTTTTGGATTTCACTCAATTAAAATAGCAAGTGGGAATAAACCTCTTCTTTGCACACCTGATCATTAGCAAAACACAAGTTGGGGTACCTTGTCCAGAGCCATCAAACTTACCCTCTTGTTAATTCAACAGACATTTTAAGCAGCTTCCTCTCCAGGATGTCTGTCCCCTTGGACACACAAAACCCTGGAGGCTGCCAAAAGTAGGCATAGAGATTGGTGGTGTGTCCAAATCGCCTCAAGTATTAACAACTGCCACTGATTTTAGTTTACTGCAATGATCACAATGCAGACATCATCAGCTCAGGGCTCTTTTAGGTGTACTCTGCTGAATTTAGCTGTGATGGCTACAGAGATAACAACCTCCAAGGCATCTTACCCTGCTCCTGGAGCACCGATGGACCCAGGTTAAGTGTTCTGAGACATGATGATTCAGGAGACAAGAGACAGGATATTTAATAAGAGATATGCTGAAACTCACCTATATTGGGAGGGAACCCACTTTGTCATGGCAGTAGTACAGAATTTTTGGGTAGCTTTTCTCTTCTTCAGTAATGTACTGGTTTTTCCCCAACTTACCACTCATTTTCAATCTCTCTATAAATTATCTTTCTAATGATTAAAAAAACCTCAATCTCCGTAGTTTGTAAAAATTCTCTTTAGAATACTTAATACTTACAAAAAACTGTTCCACCAGAACAATTCTCCACCATCCTACAGGTCCTGTGTTTTCTTGGCTATATATTTTGGCTCAGAGAATCATCACAGATAGTGTCTCATGTTCAGCAAATAACATATAATCTAAGTTGATGCAAAAAGGAACATCTCAGAGTGTCTTACAAGACGTTTGTGATAGAGCACAATCCCAACTGAAGCCTTTCATGCCCTGGGTTAATCAAAGGAACATCTTTTCATTACAGGGGAAGGTACCTCTTGAAAGCAGCACAGGTAGGGACAGCTAACTCTCTGCTTAACATACAGGTGCCACTTCTGCCATCTTCTTATGTAAAGTGCTTTTCTTCTGCAAGTTGCCCTAATACCAGAGAGAACAAATAAATCGATGCTCTACCTAAGGGCAGTAAAGTCAGCAGACTTCAGCCTTTAGTGAGCAGAAGGTGCAGTTCAATTGCAGTTTGTTAGTAGATATCATTAGCTTCTATTTCTAGGGGTCATTGGCAGATACCCTTAGTAGGGGGTCATTAGCAGGTTTAGTCGATATAAGGAGAGCTAGTAAATGGTCAGTAGTGGTGGTGTTAAACAGCTCTGATACCGTAACTTGTACATCTAATTACAAAAGTTAAGCCTCTACTTAAGTACAATGAAGAGAGCTGTTAACACTTCTCATGGAGATTTACGTAAGTTCAGTAAGTAGTTGACACTTTCAGTAATACCTCCTGATCTTTTTGAAGGAAGATGAGCTAGGATTACTATAAAATTCCCAAATAAAGATGTAAGAATCACCCAAGATATATCAGGAAGATGGTGTATAATTAACATATCATATCTAAATGAATACCAGTTACAGAATATTAATCCATACACAGGTCTGGGATTTTTCTAGTTAAGCCTAGGAGTGCCTCCCATTTCTATAGTATGTGGGTGTTTCACCTGTATTTCAGAAGTTGAATGATTCTGAGCGTGCTCCCCTTTCACAAGCAAAATAGGCTACTTTATTGAATAAAACACTGGTGTAATTTCAAAATTTTTATAACATTTTTCAGAAGGAAAACTTTGAAAAGGAAAGCAAATGTTCTTTTAGCCCTTACATTCATAGTTTGGAAAAAAAAAAATTAATTGATTTCTAATTCAAAGAAAACCATATGTGAAAGTTAGTGAAGTCCCCTAGCCTCTGGGTCATTCAATGTTTCCAACTATTTCCTCAATCAATGCTTCACTCAAACCCAAAACCTTTAAACTCTTATTACGTATCTCTTGTATCTGATAGCTGGTTAAAGCAATTAAATTTAAATGGTTTCCTTTTACTTTGATTTTTTTTAAAATATTGAACAAATAATTGTACAGAGTTAGATGATATGTAGAGTTCACTGGCTTCTACTTCCTTCACTTAGAGATCTCCCTTCATAGGGGTGTAGACAGAAATGAATGTGGTAGACCTTTTCAAATTATTTCTAAATCAAACACAGTAAATTCCTCTGTAATATGACTCATGAGACCTGATGATCAAAGCCTTACAGGAGATTTATCAAAACCAAATAATTTTTATGTAGAATATATGGTAACATCAGCTAATGTCATGTTGTTGTTCCACTCATCATGTAGAAGTGATGGAGAGTGGCGCTGCTTTATTTTCTGGATCTTTCACTAGTTTAAGGGGAAAAGATAGCATCAGGAATCAATTTGTTCTTTTTTTGAAGTTCACGTTACACTTTCAGTGCTTCTTCTCCTGAGAGCCCCATATGGCCAGCTATTCCCCACTTATGAGCATGCATGTACCTCTGTTCTGAATGCCAAAATCCAAGCCCTCTGCAGTATAAATCTGGGAAAGCTCAGTGAAGTGTAAAACTGATCACTCTGATTAGTGGTGATTAGTTGCAAACTGGAGTGTGAATGAGTTGTCTGACAGTACAGCATTTTGTTATATGTGCCTAAAGAAATTGCATTTGCGTGGCGAAGTATTTATGGTCCTAGTTGTGACTTGCTTCTTTCACATCTGGTCCATTGATGCCCTCTGGGAACAGCAGGAGAGAGAACAGGAGGGAAATGTGAAATGCTTCAGCAGGAACCAAAGAACAAAGACAAGATATTTCCTTCCCTTGCAATCCCTAATCTGGATAAGAAAGAGTTTGTGGCTGTAGGGGACATGAGACCATAGTGGCAAAAATATATATACTGCAAGTGAGTTTACATTTCAGTTTATTCTTTTCTGTGCCTCTTCTGCCCTAAAGCCATCCTCATGATATTAGGGTTAACAGGATCTCAAGGAGATGATGAGTAGTTGAGAAGATGAATTTTTTTTTGGTTTTTATTTGTTTTGGGTTTTTTAATTTTTTTTTCTTATTTTCATAGCATCTTGGTACTCTGATTCTCCTGCTACTTCTCTTTTCCTTTGAATCCTGTTAGACTAAAGAAACTACTTAGAAGTATACAAAAAAATAAGGTGGGTAGAAAGTTCTACACATAGTTTTTACTTTTGTGTGGAAATGGTGCCTAATGATGCTGGTGCAATATTATTTAATCCAGAAGTTTTCTACTCAGATATATATTTTCAATCTTAATTTTTTTTTTTGAACTCACATTACAATTTAGTCTTTGACCAATATCAGTTAGTACTATACAAGAACTTGCTGTGGCCAGTGTAGACACTTATTACACATAGTCTGCCTGAAAGAGTGTGAACGTAAATATAAAGACTATCTTCCTTTTAGACTGCTTTTGTGTTTTAGTGTAGCCTCTACTTGGGACAGAGATGCTCTGAGGGAGAAATCAGATCTTCTGAAGACCAGATCTGGGCAGCTACAAAGTAGGCAGATGTTTGGGGTAGCAGACAGCAAGAGGAGTTATAGGGAGGGAAACTAATTAAATGGGTCATCTCCCTGGCAGGAGCTGGTGGCAGATTCTCTTTGCCTCCACAGTCTGCCCTAAGCCAACCTCTGCTCTTTAAGAACCCTTTTTTCCTGAGGTAGGACCAGTCTAGCTCTGCCATGACCTCATTTGTGACCCCACCACATCCTCTGAGGTGTGGTAACATGTTAAGAAGTCTGTATAGATATTTGTAATTTTATTAAGGAAAGAAGCACAAATATGGCCTACACAACTAAATGCAGTCTTGCATTTAGATTGGAGGTAGATTTATTTTCTTCATTTTTTTTGTATAGTCAACCTCAAGTTGAAACTTGTAATTTAGAATGACTCACAAAGCAGCAATATCTGCAATGAAGGAAGAGATGAGAGTAAAGGAACAGTAAACTAATTTCAGCTGATGTATATCTTAGTTTACAGTGTTTGAAGGCCTATTGATAGATTTAGCTTGTCCTAGTTGTCTTTTTTAAAAATTTATTTATTTTGCCAAAATTCAGTTTTGTTTCATATCCTGGTTCTTTTTGTTTTCATTAAAAACCCTCTCGTATTTGGTGTCCCTTCTGATATGAAATTCAGTATTGCAGATTTCTAGTCAAGACTCTCATCAAATGAAACACAATGCTTAGATATTCATGCTATGGAATTCACTGATGTACATTAGTGAAGGAAACACACAGATCACAGGAGTTATTGAAGAATAAAGAAGTGGCCACTGTTATTGCAGTGGAAAAATTACATAATAGAGCAAGTCTAGATGATACTTACNTTGTTTCATATCCTGGTTCTTTTTGTTTTCATTAAAAACCCTCTCGTATTTGGTGTCCCTTCTGATATGAAATTCAGTATTTCAGATTTCTAGTCAAGACTCTCATCAAATGAAACACAATGCTTAGATATTCACGCTATGGAATTCACTGATGTACATTAGTGAAGGAAACACACAGATCACAGGAGTTATTGAAGAATAAAGAAGTGGCCACTGTTATTGCAGTGGAAAAATTACATAATAGAGCAAGTCTAGATGATACTTACGTTGTGGCCATTTGTGAGCAAGGAGGGTTTACTTCCCACATGGTGACTACCAAATGCTTCAGCTACTGGTGGAAGTAGCTTTAGATCCTACTAAACAAATTTTCTTCACTGAAAATCTCTTATCTAGCTACAAAATTGCTTGAATACAGTTCCTTTCCACTTGGTATGGACAATAAGACCAATGATGAGGAGGGCTGATGAGGCTCAGTTGTTGGCTTAGAAGGGACAGAGTATCTTGGTGTTAATTCAGTTAATTATGGTTAATTATGTTTTTTATTATCTGTTAACTTTTTATTTTAAGGGACAACATGACTGTTAATCAGAAATAATAGCCATGTAATTTATAGGTTGATAAGGGACAAATCTGACTCAAATCTATATTAATGTTACTTCTTTATTCTACAGGACAACAAACACAAAACATGCTTCATTTTTTTCTCATAGAAGACCTCCATTTTCCATTCTGAAAGGCTGTAACCTATATGACGGTCATGAAAAAGAAGGATTAAAGGATAAGATGTAACCAAAAGAAATTATAATGTGATAAAATCAACTCTGAGAGTTTTGTGTTAGTTAATTCTGTGTTTGGTAGCCAGATGTGCAAGGTGAGTCATATAACTTCAGAAATGTTTCACTTTATAGGACAAATTGTTGCCTCGTATCTAAGCCTGAGATAATCAAGACCTGAGACTATGCTTTAGTATTTACTCACTCTTCTCTTGGTTACACTTTGGTATGAAATGACTGCGGGGACAGGTGGGAGGTTTCCTTGTCTTTTGCTGGGAAGTTTCTTTGTCTTTAGCTGGGAAATACCAGTTTGTTGAAACTGATTTTTTTTCTGCAGAGAACTTCTGTAGTCAAAAAAGGAATTTTTTGCTTGAAATGTATTTATTTGCCCCTCATTCCCACTACAAAATTATTGGTGGCCAGTTGGTTCAGATGAGTCAGCTGTGCCTGCCTCAGATATCTGATGAGTAGGGCAAAGCCTGAGCCTAAACTCTGAGTTACACAAGTGTCCAAAGCCCACTTGGGTTAATTGGTATGGAATTATGTATGCAAAACAGATCTCCTACCAGATAAGTCTTCATCCTTAGATATCCTAAACTGTTCTTATTGGCTTTAGGAAACATTGCCACTTGCAGTAAAATGCACTTCTGATTTTCTAGTGATCTAGTGATCTCAATCTAAGAGTTGAGCTCAGACTCTGGAGTAAAGGTGCGCTCCTAAGAGCTCCTTTCTTGAAAGTTACTTTTAGCTATTCATTGTAGATGTCATCATTAGGGACTATTTATAATACTGATTTTGTTCTGCTTTCTTATACTGCTATCTTAACCTTGCAAAATACAGCTTTGAGATCATGACATGAACTATTAGATTACACAATCTATTAAACAATGTCTTATCTTTCAGTGCCTCTTTTCCTTTTGTTCTTAGTATGTGTCTTAATTCACATGCACTGTATTCTTTGTGTGTCTTAAACTGTTTCCATTAGTTAAATGAATCAGCTGATGCATGTTTGTATCTGCCTGTTTTCTTGCAAGAAGTTCAATATTTGTTCCTTTTCCAGGTGTAAATTGGTTGGTCTTCAGAAAAGCAACAAAAACTTTTAATGTTTTTTAAAAAAAGAAAAAAGTGCATGAGCAATAATACTATTCTCACGCAGCTGCCCCACAACAGAGTTCTCATTTTCAGCTTTCTGTAGTCTTGCAGCATGAGCAAACTATCTCTCATCTCATATATATTGTCTCTTATCAGTATCTGTGGATATGATTCTTGGAGGAAAACCCCTAAATTGCTTTTTCAAATAATTGCACTTTGCTCTTTGAATAACTTCTAAATGAAGGCTAGCACCCCTGTTAGGGAATGTGAGCTATTTCTGCTCTTTGTACAGAATGAGGTACTTGATGTGAAAATTCAGTAAAAAAAGTCTTCAAATTGTACTCTACACTCAGAATTTACTTTGCAAGTTTTCTTTGTATAGGCAGTTAATCTTTATTTCCTCTGTGATGGACCTGGTTTAAAACAAAACAACTAAGATGTACTACCTCTTCAACCATCTTTGTTTTCATTTAATTCCTGAAAATGTTCAAGGCCAGGTTGGATCCGTCCTTGGGCAGCCTGATCTAGTGGGAGGTCCATGACAGGGGGATTGCAATTAGGTGATCTTTAAGGTCCCTTCCGACTCAAACCATTCTATAATTCTCTGATTTGAAATCCTAATGAAGTACAAACAATGAAATATTAAAATAGTGGAAGGCAAGATATTACTTTCGGAATTTTATTGATGTGTCTCAGATAGAAAGTGTATCTGGAATTGTATTTCTGGAGGAGACGCTCCTGCTTGAGTTGTTATGTAGACTGGGAGCTAGGGGCTCCAACCTCACACAGCCCAGGAATCTATTTATAACAACATGTTGGTGATCTCTTTCTGAGGACCTGGTTACCCTTGCCTGACTCAGACACAGCTGCAACATCGTATTATTGTCTGTGTCTCTCTGCAAGCTTTGAAAGAACATCTGAAACTCCATCTATACAGAGGAAAAAGTTTGCAATGTGGTTCTCCTCCAAAATAGTATTTTATCTGAAAATTTAACTGAATCAGCATTTTTGTCGTTTAGAACTTATTCTGTAACTGTTTTTTCAACCTGTTTTACTAACTATTTAAAATTCAAAACATGGGGTGTCAAAAAAAAAAAGAATTTATCAAGTAAATGATTTATGAAAACATTAAAACACAAGACACTCAGGTGGAGCCAATAAATACATAAATGATTAATTAAGTTAAGAAAAATCAATAATAAAAATATAAAGTACCTATGTGAAAACCACACCAATGCTCTTCTCCTCCAAAAAGACATTGTCTGGGGAAAGTGTCTTGCTTTATCAACATTCCAGTATATGTGAAACTGTCCCCTAAGAATAAAGGAGTCATTTTTTTGTGTCTATGAAAGATAATGTCTTAAAAGGCTGCATAGGTTAATATCTCCAAAACCTGTAAAGAAATATCAACTTAATGAAACTCTGGTAGTATTTTAAGTAATCGAAGACAGCAGAACTCCTGCGTGCAACCTGCACACCAAAGAGCAAAGTAATTAAACTGAGCAATTTGTGTTACCACAGATACCAAACTGAGCAACCAGTTACAACTTGAATGCTGGTTTTGGTTAAGTAGCACACAGAGGCTTGTGGTTTCTTAGTCTGAGAGCTTTCAGGTATTTACTATGTGTTCTCTACTGGAGCTCCTGAAACAGCTTATAAAGGTGCAGTGGCAGATTGATGTGGTCTGATCAGTGTTTGAATACAGAGGCACTAGAAAATGGACTTGAAAGCAGAAAAAAATATATTAACAGAAGGGAGAATAAGAAGTTATAGAGCCCTGCAAGTGAGGAGAGATTATCTAAATCTAATAAGCATTCTTCTGTTCTGTAATACATATCTTGAGCAAGTAGGCTCTTACTCTGGAAATCACTTGTCTCAGAAAAAAAGATGTGCCTAACACTTGTTTTCTTTGCCTGATACAGAAAGTAAAATATAGATTAGGGTTCTGAACCCACTTTTGTGCATTGTGACTGTATCCAGGGCTAATAAATATATGCAACAGCTGACCTTTCTACTCCTTTTACGAAGATTGTTGCTGGTGGACTCCTGCCACAAGAAAATAGAGAAGTGGATTGTAAAAGAGCTTGCTTAGACTTGACAAGTTTGCTGAGCGTTTCTTCCCCAAATTAGAATGAAAGAAGTTGAAGGTAGACTTCAACTTTCTCAGCTGACACATCTTTGGCTTCAGAGTTGAAAATGTTTCAACATCTCTGTGAATTTCAGCAGATATTTGGGTTCACTTTTAATGTGCCTGATGTCAGTACGGTGTAGCTGAAAGCCAGAACTCCCTGCCAAGAAAGAAATGTGTCCAATATCAATCATCATGTACTTAGCAGCCTGAGTCCTGTCTGGATCAATGACTTTACTAACTTTATTCCCATATCTAGGTTACTTCTTTTTGATCCCATAAATAGGATGGTTGCAAGACATAGCCTAAAATATCTAAAGTGATCACAAATAGAACTACATGGAAACTACCTTTTTAGATGGGTGTATTTTTCCTTGGCTTTACAAGAATGTGCATATTTTTCCATAGTAAAATTCCAATCTGGAACAAATTATGAGGGGACAGCTCTCAATGGGCATAAATCAGCATAGCAATGTCAATTTACAAGGATTTGAACTCTTAAGGGTTTTTTTTTGTTCCACCTGAAAATTTACCGCTTTCATGGAAAAATATCCTTACTAGGAACTGTTTTCATACATGCTGTGATTAAGAGGTTGGGGTTTCATTTTTTTCCCTTGTCCTTTCATTGTTACCACAAAAAAAATCTGCTTTTTAAAATAAGTTTACACAGCTCTAATGAAGAATGACCTGGTCTCTGCAAGGATACACGTGTAGCTTTGTTGTTCCATAGTTTCCACTGAGCATGACATGTCTGGAATGCTTTATGATGACTGCATCATCAAAGTACTAGGGGGTAAAAAAAAATTGGAGAAGTCTCTGAGCCTGCGTATTGACTTGCTTTACCATTTTATTGGGTTAGTCATCATTATAAATCAAATTCTACGCCTCATACTTTGCTGATGTTGTCGAATTACCTAGGTGCCACCTCTGAGTACTGCCAGTGCTTCACGTCTTGGGTGCTTTGTAATAGAGCGAGGGGGATGTTTTAGTTCTAAAGCAAAATTGGCCCTGGAACAAGACAAGGATTTCCTGAGGTTTTGCAGCTATATCTCATGATGCAGCCTGGTGCTCATGGACTGACTCCATGCTGCCTCCTCCAAGCCCTGTGCCTCTCCTACGTCATCCCTGCATGTTGTGGCATCCCATCTGGGGAAGAAGGGAAAAGAGCTTATCTGCCAATGATTAGCTCAAATCTGCTAGGTTACCTTTATAAAAACCAATATTGTTTTCCTCTGAGTATTGTAAATGAAAACCTCCTCTGTTTTAAGGGAGGTGAAAATGCTGCAAGGCTCCAGGATGGTTGCATACTATTGGACACAGCCAGAGCTGTTCAGTCATCTGTCATGAAGTCTGTGTTGCCTGAAGGAAAGTCTCCTTCAGTTTAAATTATAGATAAGCCATAGTTTTGGAACAGGTACTTCTGAATACTTTCTAGATAATCAGAGTTGCATTGCAGCATAGGAATAATGCCTTTTCAGAAAATGTGTATTTTTAGAAGCACAATATTTTCAATGATATGTGTATATTAGCATATACTTCTGTAGTTATCTTTCTGTAAGTTTTTCAGTCCAGACTGAAGAAAACTCACCAGCATTCCTTACTCTTAACATTAATCAGATGTGAGGAAATAATTAAACTATCTCTTGCTGTCAAATCTTTTATAACTCATTATCTAGCACAAAATTTATTCCTTTACTATAGCACTGTATTTGATATAATAAAATGTGTCAGACAGATCATAGAATTGTAGAATCATAGAATCACCAGGTTGGAAAAGACCCACTGGGTCATCGAGTCCAACCATTCCTATCAAACACTAAACCATGAACTCAGCACCTCATCCACCCGTGCCTTAAGCACCTCCAGGGAAGGCAACTCAACCACCTCCCTTGGCAGCCTGTTCCAGTGTCCAATGACCCTTTCCATGAAAAAGATGAGACAGCCAACGTTCAGAGCAATCCTGCCTGTCACAAACAGGCTTCAAATAATGTCCCCATTAAGAGATGGCTGATGGGGGTTTCAATGTAAGTCTTAGAAGAAAGGCAGCATCCTCCCTATCCCCAGATGAGAGGTATCAGACAGGGAATCAGAGAGGTCATTGCAGTTTTGACCTGCATGGAGTGAAACAGGGCAACACTTGTGATGGTGGAGATGCAGTGCGTCAAAGGGAAGGTTATACTGGAGGTGTCAAAAACTTGCTTTTAACCACAAGTTGTTGAAGTTTTTGAGCTCAAAATCTCCTCTGCAGATGATGCCAAGACTTTCTGCAGATGGAGAATTCAGAAATGGGGAAGACACATTTTTTTTTTCATTCAAACAGATTCAGAGTTTTATTGTTATCCATGGAAAAAGAAGAGAAAGACCACGATGACTGTGAACTGCTAATGAGTTTTTGAATTAAAATTTCCAGTCATTGTTATTGTACTCATAAACCTTACCTGTAAGAAACATTGCTTGGAGCGAAATTGTTTCAAAATTTCTAATTCACTCTTTTTTTATTAGGAGAAGCCTAGATTTTTGGTCAGGTCCCATGTCAGCATGACTCAGTGTAGCTCTATGCACGTTAAGGGCACTGTATGAATTCATATGCACTGAGAAACCAATATACAGCTTAGAAGCCATAGAGCAACTTCTTTGTCAGCTCTTCTAGAAACTCTTCTTCCTCCCTTCATCCATCCAAGACAGGGTGTAAGTATGTATGGAGAAAGAGAGGCAAGTATAGAAATTTCTCTTGACTTGAATAGAGCATCCTCTATTTTTAGACCTCCAAAGGAGCAGGTTTTGTCAACAAAGATTTTTGTTAGGTGTAATTAAATTAATTTGCAAGGAAGTTACTAATTTCATTGAAAGCTAGAGATCCTCCCCATGCATGATTCATCACAACTCCACCTCAGCCCTGGCCTGCAGGGATAACTAACTCCTTTGGTGAGAAGATAATTTTATTTTAATTCTCATGCAATCATTGGATAACTTCAAGACAAATGCCAGCTATCAATCTTTATGAGTGAATTATTGTTCTCACTATTAGGGTGTGGTGGAGTAAAGGATGTCATACTTCAGTACTTATAAGGGTTTTTGGATATAATTTTGTGTGTAAGCCATAATAAACATAAAAATAATACTTTATGGCTTACATGAAAAATACATTAAGACAACCAAAATTAAAGACTTTGAACAGCACGTGAGATTTGGGGGAATAAGGGACATAAGGATTTATTTTTCCCAGAAAATCTATTCAAATTAATAGCAGGGATTATTTTCTTTGCTGTAACTATTTTCCTGTATTAGTAAATTATATCATGCTCCTCCACTACTACATGCCTAGAAGCAATCATGAAAAAAAGATCGGTTTGCATTATTTGCATCTAGTGTTGTATCAAAGGGAGCTTCAGAGATACTGGAGAATTCAGGGGCAGTGTTGACTGCGAAAGAAATGAAGGACCAGACTTGGAAGATGAGCTACCTATTGCATTGCGAAGTCCACACAATACAGTCAGCATACTTGCGGATTTTGCTAGCTTATAAAATGTACTAGACACTCCTAATAATGATAATTATAGTTGTAATCTTGCCAGTGATTTACCTAGGCAGACATGTACACCCATATGGAGCTCCATAAATTTTAATTGGGCTCCATGTGGGTTTAGAGGAAGAAGTGGGTGGTTGGCGTGGATAACTGTTGTGTGACCTTCCCTCCAAGGGGAATTAGGGTACTAAAACATATACCATTCAGTGCACTTTGTGCATGTATGCATGCATGATTCCAGAATGCACTACTGCGGATGGTCTTACTTCATTTGGAAAAAGTATTTGAGGATAAATTAATCCTGTTATAATACTATTTGGCTGTAGTTTAGTTTCTCACTTTGTCTTTTCAAAAACAGGATGAGAAGCAGCACTTTTTTTTTTTTTTTTGGTTGATTTTTATAGATAAGGGAGATGCTTGTCATTTCTGTTTGGCCTACAATTATTTTTTATTTTCCTTGGGTTTTTTTGAAGTGTAACAAGAAGATCTTTTCTAAGGGCTGCATTTCTGGTCCTTAACAAAGTAGTTCATATGGGAAATATATTCTCATCTCTTCAATGCTGGATGCCCAGAATTACTTCTTGCTTATGCAAATGGTAGCACAGAATTCAGACAATACATTGTTATAAGGACTGTTTGAGGGATAGCCCTTACTCCTCTTCTAATTTTCTGAGATTTTTGCTGTCTTCCAGAATCTCAAAGTTGTACTAATTTTGTTTCTGAACTGTACACTGGTTTTGGACTATGACATTTCTGAATTTCAATGTAGATTTGTCTTTGGGTTTGATCTTCTCCATTACTAATTGATGTCAGCCAATAAAAGAGCATAATTGTTTCTTGATTCCTGTTGATCATGTATTTATGACAAATTATGGTGAGCTACTGTTTGAAATGCAGAAATAGGACAACGAATCATATAAAAATAACTAAATTATTTCCAATTTGATTGTATTCTAACCATAGCTATGAATAAGAGGACTTATTTGGTTTTTAGAGAATCATATAAAAGTATATGTTATTGAAAATTTAATCTGATTTCCTTTTGAAATCTATAAACCACAGACAACAATAAACACGAACTGATGCTGAAATTCAATTCACTATTAATTGTATCTGGAATTTTGCTATCCATGAGACAGAGTGTTTGTCTGCATTCACTACATGACATTACTAACAAACACCATAATCCTCTGGTATTACAATTATAGTAAATTAAAGAGAAATGAGGAAGCTACAGCTGAAGCTAAGTTCTTTTGAATATGTGTAAAGTTATTTTTCCAACAACTTGTTTTCGGATAATTTATAAACATAAGACAAGTAATTTTTTAGATGACAGATTCTAGTATAGAGTTAGTACTGGGTGTTTCTTGATTCTCAGCTTGTTAGAGTATGGAGATTGTAGAATTAATTCCTTGTCTGCTTAGCAATGATGCAATTCACTGTGCAGCTTAACCAAGTTATTTTTTATTCCTTTGGAATAAAAAAAAGATCAGGTCAAAGGAATTCCAGCTGTTTGCCTCAAAGCTTGCAGACTACAAACTAAATATTTCTGTAAATAGTGGTCTTATACTTCATTTCCCATTTGTACTGTAAATGTGCTGAAGTACATAGGACCAGGCAAGAGTATCATAGAATCATAGAACAAACAGGTTGGAGGAGACCCACCGGATCATCGAGTAGTTTTGTGATTTAAACTCTATAACTGGGAGGCATTATTGCCTTGTGGCCTCTGTAAGAATCCAGGCCATGAAAGTTGTGGCTTTAAGCCCCATTTGTTGGCTTGCTCCTCTTTTCTAACTCTTACAATAGCAGTTGTTTGAAGAGCAACTTCAGCACTCAAGAGTACTAGGATTTATTATAAGCAATTGGAAAGCCTTTTAGGGATGTCAGGTAGCACATATATGTGAAATGTTGATAATTCTGTAAAAGAAAAGCTGCTCTGCAATTATTTTGTTTCTTTACATAATATGTTTTATTCAGAAGAATTAATAATATTCCTTCTGTTTTCCAAAATTACCTTATTTTATTAAATACTTCGTAGTACATAAATAGTTTCCTTCCAATACAGCTCTGAAATGGAGTCTTTGAGACCATACACTATCCCTCACCCAGAAAATTAACAAACATCTAGAAATAAATAACATTTCTTGATGCCTGTTATAAGCATGCTTTAGCTATCATTTTGTTTAGCATCTCTGTACTATATACTACTAGAATACGTATGTGTGTTGCTAGGCCAGGAAGTCATGGTGTCTCACCAAACAAAATAGACAATTTTATAAGCTTCATAACTAACAAATCTTGTTTTCCTATGAATTTCTTGTTACAGCTCTGTTTTGAATTTTTCCTAACAATTGAGAGGCTTCTCCCCACTGTGAACTCTCAAAAGCACTTGATCCAACTTTTCCGTGAGTTGGGTGACTTAAGCGTCTCTGCCCTCTGTGAAGTGATTTGTTCTAATGAAATTTGTAAGAACCAACTAGGAAGTTTGAGGTTACTGTGCGTTTGTCAAAAACATTAAGAAGTGGCTATTACGTAGAAAATGAAAAGAAAGGGTAAAGGCGGATAGATTATTTGGTTGTATAAACCTCACTACTTTAGGAAATCAAGCTAAAAATATTCAAGGAGATACAAGAAAAGCTATATGAGCTTTTGGTCCTTTTAGTGATGTTAAAGAATATTTTCTTCTACATTCGATCCCTCTGATTATGGAAGGGTTGTTTCAGCTCAGTGCTGCTGCCCTGGGCATACATACCTGTTGGAAAGTACCCCCAAAGAACTCCAACACTTATTTTAGTTTATAAAATGTTATTTTATCATTTATTTTTTACTTAATTAAGAAAATATTTTGATAAAATGGAATCACAAAAGGTAGGGAAGAATACTGTGAAAAAAATGAGGCAGATCTCAAATGTGTGCAACTAAGCACTTCTCGTAAATCATGTTAAATACTCTTCAATTTTTAAAAAAAGAAAAGTAATATTTCAGAAGTACTAAGCATTGTGCTTAAACCACAGAATCTGTAAAAAATGAACTGCATAAGCTATTAGCAGTCGCATGCGTCATAAACACCTTAGGCAAGAAAATCAGATCCTAATGCCAAAATGTAGCTTAGCTCCATCAGTCTACATGGAGCTACACTTCTGCAATTTTATAAGATAAATGTCTGTGCTGTTTTATATGATGAAACTACAGCTTGGGTGAATCCTCTTATTTTTCACCAGTGATTTAATAAAGGCAAGCTCAATATAAATATTGAAAGGCTGCTAGTATTGAAAATACTTTTTCCCTAGTAGCTGAAATATGTGAGAGCTTTGTCTTTTCATATTGATCGTTCAAAAAAAAAAGTTAGAATTTGTCTATAGAAGAAGCGGGTATATTTACTAACTAGTAGGCCCTAAACATTTCCTATAACGTACTATGCTTTATATTGGATTTGCAGAGAAAAGCTTTGTTGAGCTATGTTTTATCCCAGCTACTGGGAAGCTGAAATCCCATTTTAATCTCAGCTGAAACAGCTAGTGAATGCTTGCATCCTATCACCTGGTAGAGGTTGCAGAGTAAAAGAGGAGGTGTTGCAAACTGTGTTCCCCTGTACCTATTACTTTGACACACATCAGTGGTAACACAATAACGGAGCTACATTTATTTATTATATTATCTTTCTAGAACTCATAAGTTTAAAAGAGATAGGGTATTTATGAGCCCTATTTGTGCTTTCTAATCCACAAGATGTCAAAAGATACAGAATATAAACCAGTGCGTATTTGAAGTGACCCATTGTGCCTCCGAAAATGTTTGTCTTGTTATGCATCAACCTCCAAATAAAATATGGAGCATTAATTTAATCATTAAAAGAATAATGAAAATAAGAAGCAATGAAAATGTAATCAAGATAGATGATTAACAGTCACAGAAGTGTAATTTTTAAAACGGTTTAAAATATCTCATGCACTGTTCTGCTGTGTTCGTGGAATAAACCTACTTTAATTATTTCCTGTTCAGGCTTTCCTCTGTTTCCTTGGTTTTAGGAGGAGTTTACCTAGCAAAAACCAATGCTGCTCATTTCCTCAGTGGATTAACTGGGCAATGATGAAACAGAAGCTTCTGTCTGCTTCATTCTTTACACAACCTGGTGTTAAAGAGTGACCTTTCACCCTCAGAGATTTTAAGGATTAAGGGTGCTTTTAAGTCTCGGTCTGGTTACTAATCCACCACTTTCACTTGATGTTAAATAAGCACTTCCTGATTTACCCTTTAAATCCTGTAAACATAATAAAACAGAGTTTAACCTTTACCTTAGGATTTTACCACTATCTTATGCTCTGTCAAATAAACCTTTATAAGAAGCAGGGAAGAGAAAACTAATAAGCCATAGTTTGATTTTTTTTGATTTTTTTTTACCTTGGGACATATAACAAAACATTACAATATTTTTAATATATTCAGGTCAAATAGTTGTTAGGGTGCTTTGGAGTCCTTACACCATGCGAATAATGGAATTTTTAAAAAGCATTTATAAGCTATTTGAGATAATGAAATAGATGTTTCTTCTACATTCAGACTGCTGTGAGCAAACGATACTGGAAGAAGTTGAAATGGAAATATATCAAGAGAGATTTCATAATCCAGGGCTTTGCAACTTTCAAGAATATCATTTAGCCTCCAGCCATTGCTTTGTAAAGTCAGACTTCCATCTGGTGTAAATTGCATGTAAACTCCATTTGCAGCCCAAGAACTATCTCAGCTTACACCAACCATGAATTTGATCCCACAGCATTGGTTTTTTACTGTGGTTTTCTCTTTAGGACAATGGCATCTGTGCTGAGAAATTATTAATTCATAGCTATTTCCAGTGGTTGTATTTAATACTACAAGTTATCTCTACTCTCCGCCAGAATTTCTGTCAATGTCATAGCTGCAGAGAGTGTCTCCTTATCATTTATTTAAATAAAGAACTTCTTACCTATATAAGTAACTGCAACACAATACTACCAGCCTGGGGCCTGGGATGAGGATGAAGGAGGTGGTGGGACCTTCTGGGAGCCCCTGCCTGCATGACAGCTCCAAGGGCTGACAACTGGAGACAGTGGTACCCGGAGAAAGTGTTGGAAATGCCTTCTTTAAATCATTACAGGTATCACCCATGGAGTATTTTTAATAAGGTTTGTTTTTAGCACACACTTAAAATACCTTATTTAAAAAATTCTTAATTCTATCACGTTAGAGAGTTTATGGTTTTATATCTCATTGTTGATGGCAACAAGTAAAAAAAATTAACCTATGATAAGAAGTTAACTCCCTCTTCTGCCGCCCTAAATCATGCACCTTATTAACAAAGAAATACAATTACCTATCTGAATGGGGACCTTGCTTGGATTTTGATATCTTTTTGGGAATGTTTATTTTAATTAAATTGAATCTCTGCTTTTTATCCTGCAAATATCTAATTGTCTCTACATCAGCTATTGACTAAGAGGAAATATAGATGAAGCAATCATTTATACATGCATGATTTTCTTACTATGATAAACAACCCCTTTGTCTTATGCCTTAAAAATGCAAAATATCCAGTTTCCTCCATGTTTGCTAATGTTTCCCAGTGGTGTGAGTAGTGCAGGTGCAACTGCTCCTCGACAAGTCTGCGGAACCTGCTACCTGAGCTGGAGCGGAGCTCTTGTCAAAAGAAATCCTCAAGTTTTAATGGCTCTGAATAATTTTAGGATGTAACGCTGGGGAAGTCAGCTTTCCTAGTGTTTGTTGGGGATAAGTAGATGATAGCTGGATTTCACAATTGGTTTGAATTCACAGAGAAAAGATGATTTGCAGCTGCCTTGGAAAATTGTTGAGTTTACTGGGTATGCCTGCTTTTGAGTTTTAAGGTTCACAGAATGACCTGCTGTCTTAAGAGATGTTTAGAATATTGGACCTTTTTCTACAGTCTATTTGGAGGTAAAGTTCCTGTTAAGACAATAAGAACCACGACAGTGTGTGAAAATAAGAAATAAGACAAAGGAGAAAACTTTAAACAAAGGAAATTTGATTTCTGGTTTTCACTGAAATTTGAGAAGGAAGGTGGACAGGGGAAAATGCTTCTGTTTTACGGGTTTTCCATTCACCACAGACAGTGGCAATAACTTGTACATGTGTCTTTTGCCAAAGGAGTCCTGTGAGGCACTGCCAGTGAGAATAAAACTAGCATGAAAATAAGATTGAGAACATCATAGAAACAGAACAACCCTCCCTTTGAAATAGTCTCCCACAGATGCTGAGTAGTTCACAACACTGTGAATAATATTCCTTCCCACGATGCAGAATTTGATGAAATAGAGCAAGAGCAAACCAGCCCTTGGCATAAAATCATGAGATTTATGGGTGCTTAAATGGTGAATTTGGTCTGTTGGGTAAATGCAGGTGGTTGTCTTTCCAGTGACAGAGGTAAGTGTAAGAGATCATCCACCTTTATTTACCTATAGGACCCAGCCTTTAATAACAAATCCCTCATGCCAAGATCAAATGGAAGTAAATAAGAAGAGCTGAAATAATCTCTACTAGAATCAAAGATAGTGTAACTCCAACTAGATTGAGAGTCACTAGATCTTTGGTGAAAGTCTGAACTCTTCCTCATTTCCCTAAAATCACCCAAAGTCCTTTCGTTTCTTAAAAATACCTAACGACATATAACTTAGCAGTGGTCTGCATTCTAACATTAAAGAAAACACCTTCACATTAAACTGGAATTCTTGATGGTAGTTTTCAGCATGAATGCTTATTTGTATTTCTGGTCCTATGTGAAAAAACTCCAAACTCTGAATTATATTCTGCTTTTCTACAGATTTCTGGACCTTCCTTCCCAAGTCCTTCAGCTGATTTTAAAAAGATATCATTCAGGGCAAAATCTTCCCATAGGCTTTGGGTGATACAGGCTCTATACTCTGGAGCGTCTTCAAGTGAAGGAATCCCATAACAGTTAAGAAGAAGGAATGGATTTAGGGTGTTGAACTGAAGAGGTGGTTTGGTTGCTTTATTTCCTTCATTCTGTTACAAGTTTTTTTTCTTGTGCTATTGCTTTTGCACTTCTTAGCGACTTTGGTATGTTTCATTATTGTTCTTGCTTGTGAAACTCTCCCAAAGGAAAATTATTTTTAAAATATTCTTTTTTCTGAATTCTGGAATAATATAGGAGGGCTCACACCTCTGTCTGTAAAGCTCTCTACCTCTTGATTTCCTGTTATAATTAGTGGTATCTAGAGCTTTTAATAGCAACTTTTAGTGATTATATAAGGAATTGATGCAATTCCTGTTTTCATAATGGAAAGCTGGGCTACTGGAGGGTGAGGTGATTTTCCTGAAGTCATCCAGTAGACCAGCTGTGGATAGTGGTGCAACTCTGACCCCTTTGTCCATTTCTCTGTCCGTGAAGACACATCACTTCAATTAACTGATGATAATCAAACCTAATTCCTCTGTTCAGCTGATGAACTGCTACTATAGTACCTACAGTTCCTGTTTTGCTGCTGAGGTGGCCTGCAGGAGAAGGCAACCAAAGAAGAATCTGAGGAACAAGATCTGAAGAGTTCTCCAAAGGAGAATCTTGCTGAAGGCAACACTAAATAAACTGGATGAGAATGGAGAAGAGTAGCCACATCAACTGGTTCAGCCAGCTGGTTGTGACTAACTCCTGTATCTAATCTGAGGATAGAGACCTGGTTCTGGGCTCAGGGAGGTACCACAAAGCTAACTTGGTACCAGGTGTGCTGTGTTCAACTGTGAGAGGGCATCTTCTAAACTACAGGGTGCCTATGATCTACTCTGTGCTAACAACATCAGCCATTTTCAGCACATTTAGTGAGTTTACAAATGAGAGGAAGATGAAGTAATGGCTAAAAAGCACATTCTGTATTTCTCTGCAAGTCTTCAGTAAAGTAAGATGGATCCAAACACATTTTCAGTGTATGTATGCAAAGTATGTGACTGTGCCAGATATATGCCAGAAAAGATCTTAATCAAAGGAATTACACATTTTGCTAAGTTGCCATTTGTTTTGTATTCCACCAGGTCACTATCATCATTGAAATTGGCAATAAATGCAATGGTCCTCTGGCATGATAGTTTCCATAGATTTATGCTCAATTTGCATCCAAATAAAGAGCAGAGAAAGCTCAGAGTTTGGAGAAAAACAAGGAAAGCTTTTACTTGCAATAGGGATTGACCTTCTTAGCCAGCAATAACAGAAAGAAACAAAGAAAGGAAGAAAGAAGTGAATAGGATACATTCAAATTTTGTAATACATTGGCTTAACATGTGTAGTATTACACTGCATTACTTAGCATCTCTTAAACAAAACAAAATCTTTTATTGAGCAGTTACTACCCAGACAGATTATGGCATTTGTAGACTAATTAGCAACTGTAAAATATGACTAACCAAATCATTATTTTAACTGAAAAAAATATAGGCGCCTACATTCTTATATATAAAACATTATTTTATAAGCTGTACATGACCATGGAATATTTTACAGCAGAGCTTAAGACAGAAAAAATATTAATCAGGATTTTAAGTGTCTGTAGTTATTGTCCTGTAAATGTTCTTGAAAATGAATTTAATAGCTTCCAGAGAGGTGCCGAACTGGAGACATGATGCAATGGTGCCATTAGGAAGGAATAATGTGATCAGAGAATTACCGGGAGGCCTCAGGTGCTGTGCAGGTCAATGAACATGCAGGAGACAGACTGGTCCACTACTAAGTTCCCCTTTGGCCTGGTACTCCTTTGTGTCAAGGACGTCTACAATTGCTGCAAAAAAGAAGTAGAAATTACATTCAGCTTTACATCGATGTAAAATAAGCACCAGTTAAACAAGGCTAAGCTTATAAAATAAATTTAAAGCAGTCTTCTCAATGAAGGTGCACTACTGATTTTGTTAGCACCTTACTGACTTCAAAAGTGCAGCAGTTTTGGTATGTGGGAGGAATTTCTTTCCCAAGGACCCATGCTTCTTAACAAAGCACTTTGGATTGCTCACCTGGCTTCCCTTTAAATTTATACATCTTAAAAATGACTTCAGCTCCAACCCACTGGAGTTGATCTAGGTTCCCTCAAGTCTCATGAAACATAGTTCATGTTCATCAAGAGCTTCTCTGAGTTGCAAGTCAGTGAGGTGTGAAATGCTTGTGGTTTGATGATTCACAGAACTCTCACCGTGAGCCTTAATTAATCAATCTTTGCAAGGAATTTGAAATCCTTAGATGAAAGACGCTGTAACTGCAAAACACTGTTATTACAATGGCCACCACTTGCATTCATGAGGACTTCACTTTTACCATTCTTTTTGGTAGCATCATGATAGCTTCCCTTTTATGTTGAAAGCGGAATAGCTGTGTAAACATGTTCACCATCAAACATTTCTCATTCTGGTTATTTAAAAGAAGTTATACTTGAAAACCAGCACAACTTTCCTTACAGCCTTATCTCCCCAGGCTATGATCTTGTCAAGTTGTAGCTACTAAACAAGGCTGGGCTGGATGAGTACTAGGAGGGGGAAAAAGACAATGATGCTAATGATTAAGAAAGCAAAGCTATCGGAACCCAGACTCCTCCATTGTAGTGCCCTTGCAGAGCACTGTGAGCCCATGAACTCTCCTCATGTACTACTGCAGCAAGAATCCAAATGAAAAGCTCATTGTCAGTAAACAATCTCTTAATTCTTTGTGCAGTAAGATTGCTAATTTAGAATACCACCAAAGCAAATGAAAGCTTCACTGAAGGGAAAGAATTGCCTTAAAGAGTGTACAATCTGCAACCTAAGCATAGGTGTGTGAGTGGATGTAGATGAAGTACAGAAGAAAGGGGAGGGGTATGACGGATGATGTTAGAGTGATGTCGTGTTTGTGTCAGATGTGGTTTTCATTTTCCCATGCATGAGGTATTTTCCTTGGCTTGCATGTTCACAGCTCTCAGTTCACAGATCCATTTCTCCTGGTACTTGGACCAAAGTGGTTTCCAATCATGTTGTGTGTTCCCATTAGAAAGGGAATAATTTTGTGAAAATAACTTGCACAAGTACTTAGAATTATGCACTCCTAGATGTGACAGAGAAGACCTCCAGTTTGTATCTCCAGTAGCTTTTGCTTCCATCTAATGCACTTAATGCACTTGTGAATTATTACCTCAGTTTCTCAAAGTTCAGTAAAAAAATCAAATTGATTGATTTAATTAAACAACATTGTCCCAAGGCCAAGTAGCTCAAATGTTCATTTTTTATTAAACAGTACTTTAATTCACACTTTCAAATTACACTTTGTTCAAAGGTCTCATGAAAAGAAATATTTTTTCCCTTGTCCTTCTAAAATAAATGTGGAGAGGGTTCAGCCTTCGAAGAGCTCATAGAATTTGAGATGGAAATAATCCAAAAGGATTTCCATGGTGATAGGAATATGGTCTACACTACATTTTAAGGAAATGGCATAAAAGCAAATGTTAGAGAAGTTAGATTAATAAGTAATCATTTTCACTGACAATAAAATCAAGTGGAATAGGCTAGATATGAGTAGAATACATAAGTTATTGCTTTAAAAATGAGCTGAGGCAAACAGCATTTGGTGAGGCATCCACAGGATCTGTATTTCAATTTTGGGTCAGTCTCTGAAAAAAATGAAGTTAATTATTGTTTGGAAAGGGGACAGAGTGTATTACTTTTTTTGAAAATGGAGGCTCTATAGCAAAAGATAATAAGCAGATGCAAGTGGAAAGTAAGAGCCTGCGAGACCACAAAGCTTCTATGATGAAAGAAAAATAATGGAGTTTGTTTACTGATATTGAGTTCTGTTTAGTTATATGAATTAAGCGACACACAAATATTTTTATGACTGCATTTATTCTCCATAACAATATGAATGAGCCACTGAATAATAACAAAGTCCCTTGTGATTGCAGTAGAAGGGTGATTAAATTATAATCACCTTGGATTAATTAATCTATAATATTTGTTCTTTATATGAAAGAGGAAAATCAGCCTTCAACATAAAGGTTATGTACTCATGAGGTCTGTGTCTTAATAAAGAAAAGGCTTTGGGAAAAAGCTTGACAAGCCCCCCAGATATGATATGTTGTAAATGTAGACAGAAGGTTATTACTGATATAAAATACATTCAATGTAATTATCAGCCACAACAAATAATCAGAAAGATGATAATGAATAATTAACATTTTTATTTTTCTGTAGTAATGTGTCTAATAGATAAGTGCACAACATTGAATTAATTTATTATGCTATAGCATTTTAGTAATGAAAACTGTATCATCCAAATATCTGTTCTGTGGTAGCACAAGATATCACCTTAAATAACTGATAAGGCTTATTCCTTTGTTTTCCCCACCCAACAGTACTGACGATGCCCTGAAAAGAAGCAACTAGCAAAAGGAGCTATAATAATCTTGAAAGAAAAAGGAATTAAAAAAAATAAAACTTATGATCTGATCTTCTAGTCCCAGTAAATTAAAAAATGCAGTTATTTACAAAGAGGTCTGCTAATGTATTACATTATATTTATACATATTTTATTTTAACATCACTTTTGCTGGTTCTGTTACTAACAAATTTGATCTTTAATCCTTTCCAAATAAAATACCGGTTGCAACTCATAAGGAATCAGTTAATGCATCAAAATCAGCTGTGTTCAGAATGAGAGAGAAGATTTATGCTGAAATATAATAGGTTTTAATTACTTACAACCATCAATTTATATATTG
Organism: Piaya cayana; assembly: GCA_013389865.1. NCBI lineage: Eukaryota > Metazoa > Chordata > Aves > Cuculiformes > Coccyzidae > Piaya > Piaya cayana. The sequence continues at coordinate 329,024 of WAAB01011803.1, read as the reverse complement.
GAAGGATATACTTGAAGTTTTAAAGTCTGACCATATACCTCATTTTATGCAGTGTTTAGATATTATATTTATTTTAAATAACAATATACACTTTTTTTTAACTGTGGGTGAAAAAACATTAATTTATCATATGTGTAGAAGAAACTAATCTGCACAAGTGTCATTTCTGAAACCCTGGAGCTCTGAACAGTCACAACATACCAAAGTATGACTTTTTTTTTAACTAACCAAACCTGAACTCTACTCAGACACCTAAAAACCCTTGGACCTGAGCTTAGTTCAGTCTCATAGTTTGCAGTTTAGGCTTACCTTTAGCTAATACCGGTGATTAATTATGGTGTGTTTTACACAGTATTGGTCATGCTGATAATATTTCATTAAATTTTGTCTGTGTTTCAAAATAAATTATTACCTTTTGTAGCACTTGTTGATCACAGGTGAGGAGAGGCACCCTGTGCCCTAGGAGTATGAGGTACAAAGCACAAGTGAAACTTAAGGAGTTAAAAATGAGTGTTTGAGCTCCTACTATTTAATCAACAAGAAACTACAAACCAGCACAACATATCTTCTAGGACAGGCACCAACTCTTGAGGTCATGGCTGGAGTGAAACAGAGGCAGAATATTTGAGTAGCATTGTCCTGTCCCCTAACAGACAGTTAAGATCCTGGGTAGGGAAAGCAAATCTTGCTCTGTGTTTGTATGTCAAATCTGAAGTGACCATCAACACCATCACATGCCTTGTTTGCACGTGTTTCCTTTTCAACCTGCTGCAATGCAGTCCTGAGGATGCCTGTGAAGACAAAAATGAGGCTGCATGAGCAAATAAAGTAATGGAGATGCATATTTCAGGCAGAACCAGAGGTGGATGTGGAGAGTATCTGGTGACTGGAAAGCCTTGTTTGGGTATGATTTGTAGACTTGGAGATGCAAGAGTCTGATTAATGTTGTGTGCTGTATATTCCACTACCAGTCCTCACCAAGACCAGCAGTTGCTTTTTTATCAGGATACTATATGGCAAAAATTTCATATGCTTTGCTGCAGAGTCAGTGACACCAACACATGGACCAGCTCTTGGAACTGCAGAGGACATGTTGTCTTAGATGTGTTTGAAGAGTAACCCCTTAGTGGTCATGTTCTTACACAAAAAACCCATGTACAGTGGAGATAAGTACAGAAAGCTTTTATTTCCATATATTTTAGCAAGAACTCTCATCAGAGAGAGGTTCCAGCTGCAATGCTGACTTCCTTTGGTGTGACGTCAGAATGGTCCTAGGGATTCAAGACGTAAAGATTTCCTTTAACCTACAACACTGCGTAAACTATCAACTGTAAATNTGCTGCAGAGTCAGTGACACCAACGCATGGACCAGCTCCTGGAACTGCAGAGGACATGCTGTCTTAGATGTCTTTGAAGACTAACCCCTTAGAGGTCATATTCTTATCACTATCAACTGTAAAGCCCACTTTGAGGAAAGTGATAATAGGCTGGGGTTGCAAAAATACTTCCCTTAACTGGGTAAATTTAAGGACCCTTATTTTGGACATCACCAACTGTTTGACAAGTCTGCTCAGGTCGTATTCAGAAGTGGTATTGTTTTCAGTCCATATCACTCCTCAGAGCTCTCAGAGCCCCTAGACTGACTTTTTCTTTTCTTTTTCTTTTTTTTTTTTTAACAGCTCCATCAGTTTCTATTTCAGAGCAATACTTAAGCATTTCTCTTTCTTCTTTTTTCTTGTTCTCTAAGGTTTGCTTATTAAATTATTATGCAACTGTGGTACTAAATCTTATCTTTTGACTCTAGTGCACAGAGGATGCAGATAAGACTTGAGGGAGGGATGAACCATTTTCTATCAATAGACTATGAGAAGCAAAAGAAAGTGAAGAGAGAATGACAATGCTTTTGATGAATATTTGTAGCTGAGCAAGACAGTGCACTAAATGGCTTTTATATATTCAGTATGGGAGCCTATTTGTATTTCTAAAAGCAAAAGACTCTTATAAGACTCTAAATCAAATCTGAAGTTAAAAAAAAAAAAAAGAAATATATTTTTAGTTCTGCCAACAAAAACTTATTATTTTTTGTTATCTTAATTATTATAACATTTTTTNCATATGCTTTGCTGCAGAGTCAGTGACACCAACACATGGACCAGCTCTTGGAACTGCAGAGGACATGTTGTCTTAGATGTGTTTGAAGAGTAACCCCTTAGTGGTCATGTTCTTACACAAAAAACCCATGTACAGTGGAGATAAGTACAGAAAGCTTTTATTTCCATATATTTTAGCAAGAACTCTCATCAGAGAGAGGTTCCAGCTGCAATGCTGACTTCCTTTGGTGTGACGTCAGAATGGTCCTAGGGATTCAAGACGTAAAGATTTCCTTTAACCTACAACACTGCGTAAACTATCAACTGTAAATCCCACTTTGAGGAAAGTGATAATAGGCTGGGATTACAAAAATACTTCCCTTAACTGGGTAAATTTAAGGACCCTTATTTTGGACATCACCAACTCTTTGACGAGTCTGCTCAGGTCGTATTCAGAAGTGGTATTGTTTTCAGTCCATATCACTCCTCAGAGCTCTCAGAGCCCCTAGACTGACTTTTTCTTTTCTTTTTCTTTTTTTTTTTTTAACAGCTCCATCAGTTTCTATTTCAGAGCAATACTTAAGCATTTCTCTTTCTTCTTTTTTCTTGTTCTCTAAGGTTTGCTTATTAAATTATTATGCAACTGTGGTACTAAATCTTATCTTTTGACTCTAGTGCACAGAGGATGCAGATAAGACTTGAGGGAGGGATGAACCATTTTCTATCAATAGACTATGAGAAGCAAAAGAAAGTGAAGAGAGAATGACAATGCTTTTGATGAATATTTGTAGCTGAGCAAGACAGTGCACTAAATGGCTTTTATATATTCAGTATGGGAGCCTATTTGTATTTCAAAAAGCAAAAGACTCTTATAAGACTCTAAATCAAATCTGAAGTTAAAAAAAAAAAAAGAAAAATATTTTTAGCTCTGCCTCCAGCAACTTACTATTCCCTGCTAGCCAAATTATTCTCCCATTTGCTTGATTCAGTAAGGTATAGTTCTCAGTTAAGAAAATTTTTGGTCATTTTATTAGGCTATATCATCAGCAATAGCTGATGTACTTTGCAAGAAGTGCTTTTTGGGTCTGTCTTTCACCCTGTCTATATGCTTGTATCTGGGGGAGGAAATTATGAAGCACTGTGCCCCAGTCACAAAGTGTTTGAAAATAGACAACAGAGGCTCAAAAATAAAATTTTTTTAAGCTTACTTTTAATACCGCTTCAGCAGTGGCCAGTGTTTTTCTGATGTAATGATGGTGATCTGCTAATTGATAATTGAAACCAAAAAGGGGTAATGGCCCAGTCTACACTGGAAAGAAAAACAGTTTCTAATTCAGAGGACCATGGGCTGGATTAGGTCAATGTGGGCAATTTCTGTCAGGCAAAGTGAGTCACTATTTGCAACCCTGTGGGCACAAAAATGGACTGGACGGAGATATCCTCACTGGGGTGTGAAAATCATGAGCTTTGGTATTGCTGTCAGTGCTGAGAGCAGGTGCAAGTCTTCTCTGTGTTGAAGGGGACCCTCTTGGAGGCACAAAGTGAAATTTAGGTTTTGTTCTTACAGGCAATGCCATTTTTCCCTTTCTTGTTCTAATTCTTGTTCAGGTAGAGAAAGGTTTTCAAAATAAGAGTTGACATTTAGTTCTTGTTAAAAAGTGCTTATTTAAGACAAGTTTATACTGAGGAATGACTCAATTCCCTGCTTAAAAAAAGGTCTTTTAAAATGTATGCAGATTTGTGTCTTGGAAAATTTTAACTATCTTTCTGTCTTTTCTAAAAGACAAATTTAAAAACCTAAACAACTCCTGTCATCAGGCTAATGGCATAATGTCCCATATCCCCTCTAAATCTAGTTATTATTGATCAGCTAATGCAATATTTAATTATACTCACAGGGGAGAGGGACTTCTTCAATGTGTGATTCATTATCTCTTATGAATGGAAACTTCTCAATCTTGGTGGATAACCCATAAGCAAATGCTATTGATTGTTCTCCAGCATCAAATAAGGATAATAAATATCATATTTTGAGGTTTGAACATCACCTTCAAGAGAAGCTTCATAACCATCTGTTAATGAGTTTCTAGTCTTTGGCCCCCTTGATAACACAAGCCGTGGTCTCTTCCTGATTATTACAACTTCCCTGTTGTCACAATATAACTCTGTCTTGAATTATCTACATTAATACAAGCTGACTACAGGAAAACGTTAACAGTATTGAACTAACTGTACTAAAGCCACTTTTCTAGAGACAAATTTATTTAAAAGAAAATTCTAGTGGAAATTAACTAAAGGGCAAGAATAAAGAGTGGCACAAGACAAAAAGGTGTAAGAAATATTTGCGTGAGAAGGTAAAAGAGAATTTGTCCTATTACTGAACAAACATTTTGATGGTTCATTTCAAAAGAAAGGTTACTTTCTCATGAGAGATTGGGGTGAATTACCTGACAGAGTGCTCAGACATGATGTAGAATAATCAGTACCCATAGACCAGCTCATTTATGATAACGGTTCACTTATGCCTTTGCATCTCATGACAACTGTTAGCAGAACCATCTTCCTCATCTTCAAACAAGGTCAAGCTCATTTGATTGCATTTGTATTTGAAGTGGTTTAGGAAGTCAGCTATGTAAAACACCTACTGGTACTCCAAAACTTGCTTCCGTGTTCTGCCTGCATCTGAGTATACCTAGGTCCTAAATCCAAACCTTTAATCCTGAGTCTTCCTGCTCAACTAACCACCTAACTGCACAAGCTCTGCAGCTCATCCACTCATATTAAATTCTTAGCAGCAGGTATAGACTCAATTCCCTAGCTATTCACTACTGCATGCTCTGTCTCTGGTCAACTTAATCTCAAATTTGTCTTTGAGGTTTCCTATTTTCCTGGCAATTTAAGGTAAAATTTAGTGGCTGGGGCACTGTTTGTTTAAAACCTTTCAGGTATCGAAGGCAATTTCCTTTTTTTGCTTCCCACTTCTAGGACAAAACGTCTTCTCTGGATGTTCTTTAAATGTCTTTGTTCTCTCCTTTTACATACTTGACCATTTAAGGTCAATCTCTCCATTTGTAAAAGGAATTTACTTCTTTGATATGAAATCCCAGATAGATGGAGACTGGTGGAGGTCAATGCTTAAAAGCGAAGTTTCAGAAGTTATTCTGTTTACGCTACTGTATGGTGTTTTTCAGGAACCTAGCACCTACCCAGCAATAGAAGGAAAATAAAATTAAAGTGTTCAGCTTAAAACAAATAAAAATAGAAGAGGAGGCAGCTACCAATCTGGAGCCCAAGACTATGCAGCATAAGATTTTTTGTATACGAACTTGGAAGTCAAATGTTCACTGTCAAGATGTAGTAATTTTGCCTTTTGGACTGCCTCAAGATAATAGGACATATTGTGGCTATTAGGCCAAGGAAGTCCAGAAAACCAGATGAATGCTCCAAAATTAAACTTGCTGTTAGTTGTCTAAATAGCAGAATTCCTCCAATTCTCCCCGGCCCAGAGCTATCCAAACCCCTTTCCAAAATAGCTTTCACAAAACTGTCTTCTGCATGTTTTCATTCTGAGAATGAATAGATTTGTCTGCAGCATGCTTTCTTGGATGAATGATGGACTTTCTAGCCCAAGCACTGAATCTAGTTATCTTTAGTGAGCTTGATGTGTTGTACTTTCATTAAAAGTCTGCAGCAAGTAGTTTGTGGAGATTTACACCCTCATCCTTTTATTGCTGGAAATCTAATTTTAAAAGCTGTCTTGAGAGTCTGCTGAAGTGTTTGTAGAGTTAGATCCTTGGCAGGCTTTTTTGTCTGTGTCATAGCAAACCACTCCACTATCTGGCACAAATGGTAGATGATGCTCAGGGGATGCACAGCAGTGGCAGAGCAGGAGGCATACATCAGGGCAGGGCTGGCAGAGCTACTGCACAGACTCCGGGCATTAGTTGTTCACCATATACCCAGGACTAACCCATACCACTTTCTATCTTTGCTGAAATGTATAAAAATTGAACTGCCCTTTTCCATTCATAATCCTTCCTTAATTACATCTTTCTTTCATATATGTACTATTTCAATCTGGATTTCGTCCTGTGCCCATCATTATGATGTCTGAAATATAAGTTCTTTGCAAAATATCCAATCAAGCCCAAGGCCAGACTGACCTGTGGCAAAGTCCTTCATACAATTTCCTACTCTTATCTCAGCATCAGCCACAACACATAAAACCAAACCAGAAATACAGTCTTTCCACAATAAAAGAGAAAGTAAAATGTGAAAAGATATTACAGAGAGAACGAAACGAAAAATACCATCACTCTCTTGTGTAGGTTTATGCTCCCAGGTCTTGAATGCTGAGCGCTGTATTTGAAAGACCATAAAGCAGAAACCAGAAAAGGTCAGAGAAGGAAGGTGAGGAGCACAAAGACGAGGAATGTGTTACATAGAGCAGGAAAATTCTGTCTGGAATGTTGTTGAGGGTATAAAATGAAGACAGAAATTATTGCAAGTTGTATCTGCACTTTCCAATTCACTTCAGAGTGGAGCTCTTCTGAAATGAATTGTCTGGTTGTCTCCATTCACCACCTGCTAAGTAGGGTGTCAAAGCAGTTTTGGTACAAGTACTTAATATTTAATGGTGAAAATTGTTTACAAGTCAAAACGTAAACCTCGCCACTGCACATTACCCTACTGTTCAGCTAATGAAAAAACACCCCAAGTATTTATTATAATCCTAATATTGATTAGGATTGAAAAGATGTAGTAGTTTCAATTCATATCATTAGAAATGCCAATTCCACTCTTCCTCAGCAAGTTATTGTTGAGACAAGAGCAGCTTACAGAGGTGACTCTGTTGCTCGATGACTTCTCCTTGTGTTGACTCCAAAAGCTTGAGTGGGAAGAGAAATCCTGGGATGGCTATTGCTCTGTGAGCTCAGTTTCTTCAGTGTTGGTAACTATTGGTTCATACTAGATGATATGGGCGTGCAGTCTCAGTGATAAACATAAAAACCACCAGATCAATAAACAGTTCTATCCTCTTTGCTAAAGGAGCACACCAAAATCTGAACTGATGACATCTACAGAAAAGGCAAGACCAGAGCAGTGGGTGTAGAGGCAGGAGCAGAAGACAGTACTATAGGGTGGAAGGAAGTGGTGGTAGTGATATTCCTAAAATCCATGTTTGGTTCCCCATCAGTGTGGGCAAGAATATGTGCTGGGACAACATAAAACTGGTGATTTTCTGCCACAACATGTCGAAGCCTAAAGCCTGGTCTGTAAGGCACTGAACAAAGCTTTACATAACTGTAACATACACAAAAGCAAAATATTCAGAAGGCTGGGCTTGTAAAAGACTTTAATTAAAAGTCTTGCTACAAAGTCCATTCATTTAAATCCATACTGGATCTAAAGAGTATTGTGTTTCAAAGAAAAAAATGAATTTCACAACAGGGAGCAAATAGCAGAATTCAAAGCAGGTTGAGATAGGATTAGAATGATCTTGAAGCTCCACCTACATCTAGTGTTAATCCTTATGGGATTCATTTTACCCAGTAGACACAGACATTTCACATGGTTTTGCTGTATTAAATGATGCTCAGACAACACTAATTCTTTTGTCTTTAAGAACTCTTAACAAAAAAATTTCAGATTAGGTCCAAGATTGTGTCTGGGAATCCCTTCAGAATATATTTCCGTATCATTGGTGAGAGGCAATCCTAGCGCACAGAGAAACGGGGTTGAATTATTGCTCTCCATTTCATGCTGAAAAATAGATAGTAGATAAAGTCTGGCAGCTCCTCAGACTCTTTTCTGCTAAAACAAACTCAAACAGGTTGAGGTGAAAGACCTGACTCCACTGAAATCAATGGGAATTTTGTCACTAAATTTATCAAGGGTATCACTGTGGAATTTAAATAAAGTCTTTGATATAAATCATAGGATTTTCTTTCCCTACAACTAATCTGTTTGTAGATACTCAGAAAAAATAAGGCAAATATAGAAAATTTACAATGTCAATGTGTGTAGGTTAAAGTGCTTAATCTGGATATGAAGGCTTCATCTGATTTAAAGGGCCTTTAGCTGAGAGCATTTACATGGGGATTTGATATGCTTTAATATATGTTGCATTGACTTCACACTATTAATGGATTTGCTCTGTCCTTCCTGAGTGCCTCAACTGGACAAGCCATTAGCTATAACTGACAGAAGGGTGTGGCTATACCCGTGTAAGCAGGCAACCAGATACCATATTGATCTGAACCGTGCAAATCCCTGAATTTACAGTTACCACTAGATTTCTTTAAACATCTCTTCCATTTTACACTTGCAGTTTGACCAGTATATTATTGGATTAACTCTATGACCTAAAATAACCCAGACATAAGTGCAGTTAGTTTCATTTTGTAAACGGCAGTCTTGTTGAACCCACAGAAGTTTAATTCATTTTATTTCCATCAGTGAAGTTGCATGTCAAGCTATGATATTTTTTCCTCTCTCATTCCTTCTTAGTTTGCTGAAAAGGCATATCTACAACACACTGAAGGGTGAGATACTCGTTACAGCTTCTTCCTGTACAGTAGTTGAGTTAATCATGAGGAAAAATGAACTTAAACATTGAATCGAGTGTCAAGAAACATGACCTCAGTCAACTCAGTTTGCAAACATCTCACCTTAAAAGGAAAAAAAAAAAAAAGTTTTCCTTCTTTCATGGTTTTGAAGTAAAACTTTGCCAAGAAGAGATGACCATGTTCCAATAAAGGCTCAGGAATATTTCCAAGTTGGACCCACATATTGCACAGTTAGCACTGAGGGCACAAGCATTGCTGGATACCAACTTATAGGGAGGTGGGTATAAGGACCTGCTGGGACTGGTGGATCTTGTAGCAAGCTGGTTCCCACCCAGGCTCCACCTGCAGTGGTGGAAGTCTCACTTGTGAACAAATGCCCTTCTTCTCTTCCACTGGGGTGGTATCCATATATTAGAAGAAATGCCAGTTAATATCCATTCAAAAAAAACAAAAAAGGAAGCAAAAAAAGCAAAGCAGAACATGCTCTTTGCTTTTACTCAATTGAAGATTTGGATCCCACCACTCACTGCAGTGAGACTATGTTGATTTGCACTGGTGAACAGCCTGGCACAAAACATCACTTGTATCTTTCTATTCCCACTTTCCATTAATTAGCTGAAACAAAAGCCTCTAGATGGTGTAGATATCTCTGCCCACCCAGTCATTCACTCTTTCAGTGTCCTGTCAAGCTGCTATGGCATTTGAAATAGTGCATCTTTATTTTGACTTCTGTTCTTTATTACAAAGAATAAAATCAGTCATAATTAGCGGAGGCTCTTTCCCACACCATCCTCAAAGAAGTTGACTAAAGCAATATAAGAAAATGGATGAGTCCAGAACTCCCACTTCCTTTTAAAAATGTAGTGGATTTTAATTACTGTGTCCACACATCCTGTACAACAGCACTGGTCTGGGTTCTACTAATAGGAAACACCCTAAGGAGTAGCTGGATTGGGTGCACTGCCAAGCAGCATTTGTCCTTAACAGTGCCAGTTCTCTTCAGGACAGATGAACAGAGCACACAAGCCCTGGCTCATACCATCTTAAAAAGTTAATAAAACAGTAATAGTTGTCTTCTTCTTAGATCTATATGGATAATACCTTCACAGCTGCAGTTAAATGTCAGCATTTGTTAGGAGCTGCTGCTATTAACTCAGTATTTCTTATTCAAAGACAATATAAAAACATTGTTGTTTTGGAAAGTCTTAGTCAAGCCTAATGGTAATAGCTGTATAGTAAGTATGGAATGTCTTCAGGCAAAATTACTAGCAACATTTTTCTGGTTTGCTTTAAAAGACTGGACTCTGAGATTTTAATACTGACTACTTTACCATACCAATTTTGGGGAATAAATGCATATTAAATGTCAGATGTGCGTTTTTAATATCTAGGAAACCAGTTTGGTTTTGTGATACTGAACTTGCTGAATTTTTGTATAAATGTGTGTGTATATATATATATGAGACAGAGAGACACAGAGAGAGGGATCTATGTATGTCTGTTTGCACTTTTCAATATTAATAGAATTAAAGTATTTCCATTCTCCTTTCCTTTGATTTATAAGGTATATAGAGTTCTTGTGAACTAAAACTTCAGACTAAAAATTATTTTTCTTTTTATGAAGTATAAATGTGTGTGTATAATAAACTTTCACAGTTAATAAAAATAACACAGTGGGATATATCCTTAGTCACTAAAAAACTGGTACTCAGAAGTTTATACCCACTAAAAACTGTGGGTTTGTTCCCACTTGGAAAAGCAAACTGAAGTTTCTAAATGAGTTCTGTTGATTCGACTTTCACTTTCTGTTCCACCCATATTCCTCCCCCATCCTGCCTTTCATTTGCCAGAAAGCCTTGTCTAGCTTATTTACATGTGAAAAAACTTGGAGCATCATGTGGTGAGGTTCCAGGGCAACACTGAATCCCATTCAATCCTCATTTCCTCCCTGACAGTCACCATTGAATCAATCATGTTTTCCTTGCCCCCTTCATGACCACCTAGGAGATCCCAAAACACTTTTCATCTGCTGTGTCAATCACACTCAGACCATGTCCACTTTTCATTACTAACACGCTGTCATGTGACCAGCTAATCTGTCACTTTCTGACAGCGGTTAGTGTGCCAATTGATTTAATTAGCAATCAATTAGCTTGTTACTATTGGAAGTAATTACCTTTTATAGAGAAAAGAGTGCAGCTGGCCGTAGCAATAAAACTGCACTAATAAAACTGCATTTACCTCCCTTTCTCTACATTCAAAGTCACTAGCACTCAAGGGTTAGCAGAATTATTGGTGACATACACACACTTGACGAGTCCTAGGGGATTTCATTGCTCTCCTGATTATGCTGGCAGACTTTTTCATTAGTATAGTATTTATATCTTAGGAAGTAGGTCTGATTAAGGTTAATGTTAACATTTACATTATTTACATCAGCAAAGGTTTCAGTATCAAACGTTTCCTAATGAAAGTGTCCTTAAAGATGGTGATATATATTAATGCTTCTGCATTTGCAGTGGAAAACTTCTCTTTAAAAATAACACTGTGTACCTTTCAAAAGCACGTGTGTCATACTTAACTGTGCTGGTAGTATTACTTGCTATTTTTGTCCACTCCGTAAAACATACGCAGAAATTTAATTTGTTGGGGAATTAAGTGCCCTCATAAACCTTGGAAATTCTGCAGTAAAAACAAGAGAAGTACTTTCTAGCCTTTTCTATTTAAAAAATCAGCATTTATGTTGATTTCCTGTTTGATTTCTGTTTGATACGTAAACTATCCAACACAGATAAATTTCTAATCTGTGACTGTGCCATTTCAAACACCAAGACTCAAGTACGTATCACACACTTGTGCCATTAAATTCAACCTGCAAAATACTCCCAAGGCAGACAATGACTCGCTACATTAGCGCTGTGGCGAACAGAAGAGTCAGTAATGAAATGAGTAAGTAGACTTGTACTCCATTCATCATCCTGTTTGCTTCAATATAAGTGTTCTTTTATCAGCAGTATTGGTACTGATGTCATCACAGTAGGCATAAATCACAGCACAAGTGACAGTGTCCTATTAAGGGTCATGGTCTAAAATCATTATTGACAAATTAAAGACCACAGTTAGCCATTTTCCCCGTATACCCTCATTTGTGATATAGTTTGAACCTTTTTACCTGGCTGCAGGATAAATAGTCATTTATAGTTCTGAATAGCTGTGTATATTAACTTACCAACCACACTACATTTTAAAAAAATGGCACAAAGCCCAGCAAAGACAAGGATGTTAAATCTTAGGCTGATCCTTGTCATCAGCTCACATTTTATGGGACCTAGTTGTGAGGATTACAGAAAAGACACAGTCACATACCTATCTGTAATAAACGCTCCTAAGTAATGTCTACAGCATATAGGATGAATTCATCACAGGTGTAATTAGGTAGAGGTTTTGCTATTGTCAATGAAAAGCAATAGAGAGCAAAACTAGGAATAGGCCTGGGCAACTCATTTCAGTGACTTTATTCATCACACAGATCATCTTTGAGGAAAATCAACCCACTTGCACTTGACCTATTTAAAAGCATTTCTCCTATCATGAGTTGTCACATTTCAGAGAAAGCAACCCTTCTTTTGTGTGTTGTCCAGCATAGTCCCTTACAAAACTGCTGAAAAGGAGAGGATTGACCCAGAAGATATATTTTACTGTCCTTCTTCTGGAAAGGGTAGTGGTAGCTCCATATTCCCTAAAGGTGAAGGGGCTTACTTCAGCCCTGAGGTAAGATAATGCCTATAACCTCTTCTGTGTCAGGAAACTATTTATGATACCTGCTGTAGTCATTAGTTAAACTGGTGTTTATGGCTTCTTGTGTTGCTCTTGTGCTGTTGTTGTTTTGCAGTACTTCTCTCCTCCATATCATTTTGTGGAAGCCACTGGAACAGTGAATGGATGAACCAAATAAATTCACTAAATTTCTGACTGTATCTACACTGGTGGCAAAAAGCTTGAGAGATTGCACTAAATTATACATTCACTTCAAGCTGCTGTTGGCACAGTTGCAGGGGAACTGCTTCAGTGTTTCCTTACTGCAATGCCTACCTGAAGCACTGATTTTCATATTATTATCGATGGGTTCTAATGATTGAGTCTGGAACTCCTCACAAAGTTGCAACAACTAAAGTAAAACTTGAGCTGACTCCTGAAGCTTTAAGTGGTGATAAATCCCATATCACTTCTCTCATTTCGTCTGTAAACTAATGGTAAAAAAATGGAAAATGTTCTTTATTGTCAAAGGATCTGAAAAATACTCTAGTATTTGGGCATTTTGAGGAAGGGTTTTGAGAACCCTTTCTAGTGCTATGTCTTTCAAGATGGGATTTCATAGTGTGGGGTGTGATTCTACCCCCTTCAGGATGTTGAAATATCAAGGACATCTTACTTTGGTTTAAGTCAAATAAATATATTAACTGTCTCCTTGCAAATGTAAGGATGGGACATGTGAGAAGGAACTAGGTGCTGCCTATGTGGGGGCTGACCAGCCATGATGCAGCCCCCACCCCACTGGGTGCGGCAGGAAAGGGAGGTGAGGGTTAATGACAGGTTCTGTGTTATTCACTCTATTAGGCCAGTCTTGGCTTCAGCTCTATAATCTCACTCATTATACACTATGACTCTTTATAAGGCTTAAAATGTTGCCAAGTGCTGTGTTACAGCAGAGATGGAACGAACACTGTTATTAACATACACAAATTTAAACAAAGCTGAGTCATATGGCTTCTATTACTGTAGTATCTGAACACCTCATTATCTTTAATGTATTTGTCCTCACGACATCCCTCTGAGCTAGTACAGTGCTATTATCTCCATTTTACAGATGGGCAGTGCAATAATAAGGTTATGTCTGGGAGCACAGTCAGGGATTTCAGCAGGGCAGGTTCCTGTAAAAAAACATGCACCTTCAGTACAATGTTATGTCCAGAGCTGATGGGTGATCTGCACTGCAGGGGCACGCAGACCTCTCCAAAATTGTTTTGAACTATGAACTTCTGCAGCAGAAGACTGGGCTTCACCTCCCAGTCTGAGGTTGGCTCTAAGTAACTCTGAAGTATCCAGTGTTTCTGATCTGGTTTGGTTTTCTACTTTAAAAGTGCCTGTTCTACCCATGTCAGCCTTCATATATAATTGTCTGCTTTTTCTGAGTAATAACAAAGCAGTGAAACAGAAGAGACTGGATTTTCAGACCAGCTGATATTCTTTTTTGACAGGTGTTTAATTTCACTACATGTCTACAAAGTCTGTTAGGGGTGTTTATCTTTGGAGAATACATACAGGTTATATCTTACACATAAAGGGACTAAACCCATCCCAAGCACACCACAGCATCATAGAATGTTTGGGTTAAAAGGGACCTTAAAAAGAGACCTCCCCCCATCTTGAACACCTGCAGGAATGGGGCACCCTTGACTTCTCTGGGCAACCTGCGCCAGTGCCTCACGACCCTCACAGTAAAAAATTTCTTCCTATCGTCCCGTCTTTCAACATAAAATCAGTATCAAAAGCCCCAGCTTCTGTTTCTTGATGCTAAAGAAGAACTTGTATAAGTTGTAAACACATTTTTGAATCCAATATCAAAAGTCTTGTTCTTATGTCTCATCCTCAAATATTGCAGTACTTGGAAGACCAAGTAATTTCAGACGACTCCCATCAGTCTGGAATTGATGGGTGCATTCTCCTCATGGGACACCTCACTGCATCAGTAAATCAATCATGAACCTTTGCTCCTGTGTTCAGCCCAGAACACAAGCAATATTGAGACCTGGGAGCCTTGGCTCTAGATCCTCTCAAAAAAACCCAGAATCGAGACACTTCAGGACAAAGTTCCAAATTTGTCTCTTTTCCAAAATATGTATCAGGCTTTTTGTGTTCTGAATTTGAATTCTTCACCTTAAGGATGACTGTGAATGTCAAACATAAATTTCCTCATACAATGCCTCAAATAACCTCAGACTCTCATCATCTTTAAGGATGTGACATACCTAATACATATCTAGTTTAGATAAAAAACTTCCCATTTAAAATGAATCACTAATAAATGTAAATTCACATTTCAGGCAATTTTAGCATCCATTTACGCCAAGAGTTGAGAGGAATTCTTTTTTTTTTTTTTAACAATAAATTTTATGGGCTTTGGCTGAAAAAACACATTTTATTGTAATTACAGCTCATGTGGGGTTGTAGCAGTTTAAATAATGTTTTTATAAGGTGTATCATGTCCAAGAAAGCATCTCAGGTCAAAAATGATAGTACGTAAGATATTAGCCAAGAGCAGTTCATGACTTAGGACATTTACAAGAAGTGCTTAAAACCAGGTTCCAGCACATAACCCGTCTGCTTCATGTCCTAGGTGAGTTTCTTAACTATGAAAGTCTTTAAAGAGAGACTAATGAGAAAGTCCAATAGCAACATTTCATAACTGGCTTGTGTAAAATGGGCTGATGTCAGAATTTTACCCTGAAGTGAAACAGAGAACTTTTCCAAAAAAGTGATCTCAGTGATCAATTTTTTATTGTACATCTACACTTCTTATTTTGCATTTCTGTTACAGTCTGTATGAATTTATTTTCATGTTGCCTGTTTTGAACTTTGAGCAATTTTTAAGGTTTTCTGATTTTGAAATTACAGATATAATATTTTCTATTGAACTACTATATTTGTATCCTTACAATATGATGGAATACAATATTTTCACTCTTTAAAAAGAAGCCTTTTGTCTGTTTAATACTATCTACATATAGTTTTTAAAATTTTTAAAGGAGTACATATTACAGTAATCAAGAGTTCGACATTAAAAGTAATTGGTAGAGAACACAGAAAAAGAAGTATACAGGGTTACTAATATACACGAGGGCTTAAGCTGACATGAATTTTTATCTTAATTATCGGACAAATTTGTACTCCCACTATTTAATTCAATTTGCATGCATCGGTAGACACTTATTAAAGGTAATATTACATCTGTCATTTTAAGACTGGTGAGAATTTTATCATAGGAGCTGCATGAAACAGCCACTCTATTATGTAAAGAACTCTTTTGTACCGCTTAAAATAACCAGTGTTGCATCCCAATTAACTATTTGGAGGAAATATTCTTCTTTGTGGTACAATTATACATAACACAATAAGGTGTAGGTCTTTTCCTATACTAGACTATATATGGGCATAATGAGGTCTTTCAAACACTCCTGTCCTTAATATCAGACCAAGGGGGAAAAAAAGGCAATTGTGAGCTGATCTCAAATCAAGTTATTGAAGAAGGATGTGTGCAGACTGTGGTAGATTTTGCAGACCTCTTCTGTAAGAACTGTACTTACCCTGCTAACAAAACATAGCTGTCAAGTCAGCACACGTTTACAACTCCTAATTCATTATTTTTCCTTGGGACAGAGCCTTGGAGTACTGTAGAAAACAGGGAAATAGGTAGCTATTATCACCACTGAAAGTCAGCTGTTCAATTAAAAACCCAACACAGTAGTTACCATGGCACCAGCTCTCTTATGCTGTGTATCAGTACAGAGGCTTAAATACTTAAGACAAACAAACATTTTATTGAATATAAAAGCCTTCTAAGGAAGTGTCTTTCTAGTTCTAATAAGTACATTGTCAGGTAATTTTATTTGATAGGCATTTTGTTAGGAATTTGATGTGTGGAATTTCCCTGGGAAAAAATTCACTTGGGAATTAGCTATGGAAAATAAATTTTTTAAGTATCCTGATAGGAAAAGAAATATTAAGAACGGGAACAAATGAACTGTGCACTATCTCCCTCCTGCACCTATGCTTCTCAGCTGATTACAGACTCAAATAACATTGTCTTACTAACTCAATTACTTTGGTTGTGACTTGCAGCCATTGACCTTCTGATCAGTTGTCATTAAAAAGTCTACTTTCCTATCCGGCGTTTACTGTGGGATGCCCTAACAAGATAATATAAGCAATGACTTTTAATGGAAAGTGTAATTTCTCAGCTGTGAAGAATGAGAGTTTCCCAAAGTATTCACAAATCAAGACATATTGTCAGATATAAACTAGTATAATTACCTTGGATTTTTAAAGACTGCAGAATTGGCTTAATGGAAGTTGAGATATTTTTAGTATTAGATTATTTTCTATTGCAGAATTAATCAGAGCATTACTTACTACTCTGGGAACAGAATAAATAACTGATCTAAGACACAAAAATGTATTTTAGAGTGGAGCTGAGACTTATACTTTCAGAATTCCACTGCCGTTGTGGGTGACACTAGGAAGATTAAGATCATTAGCTGTTTTATTTTGTCTCTGCTTTGTATTCTCAACTTTGTTGTTTTCACTAATAGAAGCTGCAGGGCATAGCAGTGATCAAATACATCTACTGATGCGTTCTCTAGCACTGATTTTTTTTTCAATCAGTCTAAGCAGTCGATATTAAGAGCTGTAGTTACCTTTGCCTTTTTTGATGGGAATTTTGTAAAATGTTACTTCATATTTTGCTCCAATTATTTTCTAAAAGGCAAGCATTTGGCATTAGGTGTGTCTTACCAAGCTGCTGGGTGCTCATGCTGCTCCAGCCAAAGTTGTATTTTATTTTGCTGAAGAAAGAGAGCAAAAGACTGAGTAATTTGTCTCTAGTTACACTAAGCTTTCCATGACTTTCTATTGTTGCTGTTGTCAAGCAAACCCGAATGGTGAGAAATAATCTGGGAATTGAAATTGTCACTGGATGTTGTGTCAAAGAACAGCCCATCAATCTCAGAAGAAATTTTAAGGGAACAGGTTTTTCATGCCTGTGCGCTGGTAGGAAGCCAAGTGCGTGTTGCCATTTGATGGTAAAATCAGTGTACACCTGTTCCAACCAGCTGGCGACATAACCTATGTCAGAGGGATATGTCACCGCCGCACCAGCCCAAACTGCTGGCAGTGGCTGTGTGACAGTCAGGGAAGACAGAAAAAGGAACTTGGGGACCAAAAGAGGAGGAGTTTGCAGTGCCATTTCAGGGACACAGATGTGTGAAGAGTGTGATAAAAGAAGGAAACATCGGAGGGAATAAGCTCAAACAAAAAAGCAAATGTCATTTGCATGATGCAATTATGGACAACCATTGACTGCTTCGTAATAACACTCAGTAGGGCAATGTTAAACCTACTGAGTGTTAAAAAGGCCTCAGCTTGAAAAAAGGTCAGCGTGAATTAGTATATATTTGCAGATTAATTCTGAATGTTATAAATTTTATAGCCTAGTGGTTGCTAGTGTATAGTGAAGATGACACTAATGTGATTCAGACGGGATTAATTTGGAAAGGACTAACGTCTACCTTGTCACTTTAATTTGTAGGGAATGAAGAAAATGGAGATATGTTAATATATGTGTATATTGTGCGTATGTAACTTGTGCATGTGTATGTTAGACATAATTGTTATGTCTCCTGCTGTATTGCATCAAATTCACAACCAAATTCACAACCCACTTTGAAAGCAAGAACACTATCAAGTCTGCTGTTTTTAATCTATCTGGATTATGAGTTCAGATACAATTTCTTTCTTGAAAAAAAATCCCACATACCTTCACTGGGGTAAATGGTTATGCCACTGTACACCAGCTGAGGATAGTGTTGCTTAATCTATTGAATAAATGTGTTATAGTCTTTCTGCTTCCCTGATACTCTTACACATACGTTTAAATTAATGGATTCTCTATGTCCTCTCTTAAATTTCAAACCCAAAGCTAAATTTTCATGTTGCACCTGCAGTATGTCCTCAGCAGGACAAGGAGGAGGCCATACGGACTGTGATTGCAGAAGTAATGTGCTTGTATTTAGCTGTACTCAGAGAACCTTGACTTAGGAATATGGGGTCTTGAGGAGAGGCCAGAAAAGAGCTTTTTCTCCTCCTCCAGACAAACTGAATTTGCTTTGGTTTGATTGGTTTTGTGCTGAATTGTGCTACTTTTTAGTTGTGAGACACTTAATTTCATCTTTTATGCAATGAAAACCAAAGAAATGTGGATGAAGACAAATTCTTTTCATGAAAACATAATTTGTCATCCAGCAAATCAGTGCATTTGGCTGTGAGAAATGAGATCTTCAGCCCATGTGCTTTTCTTTGCCGGACCAGGGAAGTCTACCTGGATTATAATAGGACTTTAAAAGTCACCCTTAAACAGCAAGACCTTTCCAAGAGTAGGGGCCTTCAGGGTACCCTCTGACTCAATTTTTGGTTGTTCAGCAGTTGTCTTGGGAACAGAACTATCACCTGATACACTACATCCATCAGCCAACAGACTGAAAATGGCTTTAGTGTTATACCACAGTCTGGACTGGGTTGGAAGACCCTGTTACCAGTATCCTGTATTTTTTTCTTTAAGAGGCAAACATAAGGTAAGGTATCTCAGTCATCCAGGGCATCAATATTAGCAGAAGAAACCTCAAGTACTATAGACAAGAGCTGCATCTCCTCTTTGCAGTGCATCAGTACACTGGGAAATGGTGTCCATTTAAGGTAGTGATGGAAATTCATGCCTTAGGAGCTGGGGGAGAGGAGATGAGGGGAAAGGAGAAGAGTTTCATCACTAGCATGTCTAAACTGCCATCACTGTTGGACCTATGGGAAAATGTTGGTGTCTGTCTCATGTAATAGAAACATGTTTGAGATTGTAAACTCTGGAGACGCAACAATATACCATTTATAAAAGACTCGTGGGGTGCTCTGAGGAAACGTAATCACTAGGGCCAATTTCAGACACATGAGACACTCTCTGCAGAGAGGACCTCATTCTCTAGGCAGGGTGAGCCATGGCACCTTCTTCCGATATTAGCTGGATTGCAACTGAAGGTACTTGCTTTTTTTCCTAGAAAACAATGATATTTTACAACCTGGAAATCCCTAAGCTGCTTCCATAAATTAACACAAGATGTTAGCTGATACAGCTCTGCTCTAAATGTGTGTGAAAGAGTTTGGGTTTAATGTAGGACAGTTATGTGCCTGTATGTTGCCAAATGAGAGCATCTGCATTTTCTCAGACTTGCAATATATTTGTGTTCCTAGACCTATATCAACAGCTACTGTGTGCTGTGCTGTGAGTCCTGTTATGAAAAGGGGTTTCGTATTTCTTTTTTCTTCAGTCATATGAAATAAATGTTTTTGACATGCAAGGGAGAAGAGCCCTTTTACCCTTTATTGCAGGACAGACAGTAGCTGTCTAATACCCAGATAGCTGCCTGTCTCATGTTACTTTCCCACCGGTCTCTCACTACTTCTTTTTATTTAGTACTTAAAGGTGCAAATAAACTGGTTTGGCTTAAATTTTGCACTATTTATCCTATAGGCAGCATAATTTTCTATGAAATCCAAATACATGAATAGAAAATAAAAACATTACTTTTTTCAAGAGGTAAAAAGCAAACCAAACATTTCTGCAAAGTTGATCAGACTCATAATGGAGTCTGATATTAGCCAGAACCAGTGAGGAAACTGGAGCACTCAATGTGAAGTATTTAAAAATAGTTTCATGACTACATAAATACCTTTGGAATCAGAATTTAATTGAAACTTAAATTCTTTGAGAGTTATTAGTCATTAGAAAGAATGATCCTCTATTTAATTTTTAGATTTTAATCTCCTATTCTTTTCTCTCCCATTAGCTCAGAAACCAGCTTGTTATTGCCCCTTAAGGTTTTCTATATAATTAAATATTCCTGAAACTCTAAATGCCAGCTATACAGGAAGAACCTGAATTAGAATGAAGCAAGGTTATTTACAAAGTGTTCCTGCTGAGGCTTTAGCACTTCAGTCTGCTTTTACTCATGTCAGGATGTAGATCATACTTTTCTTGCATAGAGAAGGCAATTTTGGTCACCAACCTTAGTGCTGTCACAAGTAGGTACCATGTATCCATGAAGACACAGAACTATTTTTGTTTTGGAAGCTGATGAAGATATTTCTGAAGCCAAGAAGTTAAAACCCTCCGCATCTGGAAAAAAGGGACCACAGCTTACACCTGATAAAATGTGTGTGGCTGTGTTCTATGAACAATGAAAGATTTATGAAGCCCTTACCTATAAAAGTCCCTACTTTTAAGTAAGTGCTGGATTTTTTTTCTGTAAATGGAGTGTTACATAAGTAGCCTGTGTAGTGGATATGGAGTATTTCATAATCTAGGAATAGAGGGTATGATTTAGCCAACAGTGCATACGATTGATGGTGAAGCATCATACCAGCATATTGATATCCATTTTACATTTTTATGTGTCTAGTTATTGTAAAATAACAGCAGGAGAGCAACACAATAGGTATATAAATGCATGCAAGACCAAGGTCCATTTTCAGGGCCCAGGGCAAGATTATACAGCTTTTATTTTTGGCAGAACTGAATGCTTAATAGGTCTGTGAGAGATTACACATAGAAAAAGGAATTTCTGGCGATAAAACTGGGAGGAAGAAATTCCTAGTCCAACCAAGTGGAGGAGACCCAACTCCTCCAGGCTGTCTGAAGCAACTTTCTTGGCTTTTAGGGAAAGACATATGAAGGGAATGGCCAGCCAAATGTGACCATGTGATTTTCTCTGGAAAGCTGATGTTGATCCAGTAGGGCAGTCCCAGCCTGGACACCATACGCTGGTCCATATGGAGGGAAATAGGAGGTGATGGCACTGCTGTATGTGCAGCATGAGGTGGCCTTTGGGAATAATAGATCTGTGCTGTGTCCTCCTGCAGCATGGAAACCGCTGTGATACCTTGTGGAGGACTTCAGTGTGACACATGGAGTGGATGTTCCTACTTGAACGCAAATACTACAATAACGTGGTTGTCCAGCTTAAATTCTCATACAACTTGCCTCCAAGGACAATCAAGCTTGAAATTGACCCCAGGTCAAATTAGGTCTTAGGTTAAGATACAGAAGTAAGCAAGGAAACAAAATTCAGAGAAGGATAGATTCTAGATGAAAGATGAACATGAACGAGAAACTACTGTTAACAAATATAGGTCTCATTTTAAATGGAACTTGAGGTCTGTTCTTTGTGACTTCTGTATAAAGTGTGCATGATGAAAGGAAAAGATAGTGACTGGAAGGGGGGGTTAAAGAATAGTTCCTAGATCTGTTAAGATTCCTTGACCAGTCCCTTAGCTGTATAGAATTTAATTTGATGGTGCCATGGTCTTTGTTTGAAACCAACATGTACTAAGTTGATGCAAGAAATAGCAGTAACAATAATCTGTCCGGGTTTTGGGGTGGTGGTGGTTGTAGGGGGTCGAATTCTGTCATTTAACATTTTCCATGCCTCTCAGTTTTACTTTAGCACAACAGGCGAGGAAGAGGATTATTTAGGAAAATGCAGGTGGCAATAGCTAACAAACTTATCCTAGGTGGCTTGACTTTTGCTGTTTGTATTTTCTGGAAAATCTAGTGATTTTATTTGTTTGCTTCTGGATTGGATTGACTGACCAAAAAAGCAGTTGAACAAGAAAAATATTATGAAAATATTTGACTGTTCAATATGAAGCCCATTATTTGTCTTGTAACACTAAATTAAAAATAATATATCTTCAGAGGTATATGCACTTGCTGCTACAGCAGTTTAATAAAGCACTTTGCTACCTGACAATATTCAGAGAAAAAAAACAGACTAATGAGTTTGCATTGTAGATTTGAGTGAGGGGATCTTTTTACAAGGCTTGATCATATTTACTGCATCATGATTTTTGTATTAAAATGCAGCTTCACAGCTCCACATACACTGGATAAAACTGGATTCTGGGTGAAGAGTAACTGGCTCAGATGGTTTTGAGCACATCATTGTTGATATTAGCTAGAAAAAGAGAACATTTGGACAAAAATATCCCTTTTTCATTACTATTCCGTGATAGTCAAACCGATGTTCGATATTCCTGGACTTTCATAGACAACTGCAACCAAAACTGTTTCTCCATTTAAAATTTATGACCATACTGCACTTATTTCTGAAAAACAAGCTCAGTAATACAAGTTTTGTCACCTCTGTCAAAATGAAAATAAATCTCAACTTTGTCACTGTATGTCTGCACTCTTCTATTTACTTCATTTTGTTTCTATTTTAATTATGAAATATTAAGTTTTATTCAATTAAATATTAAGAAAAACTTCTTAGACACGATGAAAATTAAGTAATGCTCTTTTGTAATATAAGGAGGACTAAATTATTGTGGAACATCTATGAATATCTACATAAGGAAAAATTTTTGCTATGTAGAATGGTACACTCAGTGACCCAAAATATTTCCTTTGAAACTTTAATTGTCCACATGCTAATTTCAGATGTGACTGCATACTTCTGCTGTCCTTTCTTTGATCTTCTTTCTTTCCCACATCAGTGGTATTTGTCTGATTCTCATTATATCATCAGGGCTCTTCAACTTGCTTTATATTTGTTTTGGCAATATCTATGTGAAGTAGCTAAGTGCTGCTGCTTTCACTTTACAGATTGGGAGTCAAGGAGAAGGAATTAAGTGACATGGCCAAGGGCATTTGCAGAAAGACTGTGACCGGGTAGAGAGTTGGAAATAAGCACTCTGGCTCTCAGATAAGAACCAGTACTAGGTAGCAGGACTCCCTTGCCTCTTCTCATAGTACTACATTACCTAACTGCTCTTAGCTCTTTTTTACAACCCTAAAGGCAGGGAATCAATAATAGAGCTTCTCTGCCTCAGTGCCAAGGACATCTAAGCATATCTAAATCTAAGTATTAATCTAAATCTAAGTATTAACATGTAGGTTGTAGGTGTGTGAGCTTCTCATCTAACTCAAGAAGTCTGTGCTGTAGGTGACTACATGTGACTTAATTGTCTTGATGCCTCTTCAGTCCAGAGAAAGATGTTTAAAGAGTACTTTTTGTCTAAGGTGGACAAGGTAAACCATGTTTCTAAAATACCTCTTTTACCCACAGATGGTATCTACATTCCTAGTACAGTGTAGAAGTTATCCAGAAGGAATCCCAGCTAACTTTCATTATTGTTTCCTGCTCAGCACATGTTCTTACTGTAACACTTCTGACCCACCTGTCCTCTCGCTATCAGCACTGCCAGACTCTGTAAAAAGACAAAGTTGCTGCTGGAAGGACACACAAGCCATGACTGAGTGACCACGTAGCATGGGACAGACATCATCTAACATTGCTCAAACCTCTAACCATTTACACAGCAAATGTTTTCGTAAACAATAACTGGATCTGAAAGCACACTGGGTAGATCACTGATGGAGATGGGCCAGGCTTTAGCCAACAGCAAAGACTGCTGTTTCTGTCAGGTTGACAGTGCTATGGTTCATAACAGACAAGAGAGTAAGAATCAGCATAATCTAATGTTTATTCAACTTCTGTAGCTCATTTCACTACATCCTACAGCTAAAAAATAAGTCCACATCCAAAACTGTGCTGCCACAATGATCCTCATTGCAAGCAGTAACAATTGAGCTAAACTTTGAATGTGTTACTTTAATTTGCTCTCATCTTTTTCCCATCTTCGTAACACATGTGAATACATTTTGGATTTGGGAAGGACTATCCTAGACTTTTCTTCTAATGCATCGTGAGCTAAACAGTTCCTCATATAATTGATTAAGGAGGGCTAAACTAATGAATTAAACATTGGCTTGAGAGCATGGCTTTCAAAGAGGACTTTCTGTGTAGGGTTGCCATGCTGCTGTCCATGATTTCCCAGGCAGAAATATGCATGCATGCATTATGGAGATGGATTCCCAGTGTGCAGTAAGCCAGGCATATCAGGTTTATTGTGCATGTGTCGACATTTTTTGGCACATTCATGAACATATCCAACTCATTTTACCATGCAATTGATATGTACAAGATGTTCCTCTCTCCAGGACTTGCTGATGTCTACAGACCAAAAATAGGTACTGTTCCTATGCTACAGATATCCAGGAATGGTTACAGTCCTCAAATCTCATAAAAATAAGACTTGCAGGAGGAGAAAGACAACAAGTTTGCATTTCCTGGACAACAGGTTAACCTCAGTCCATGATGTCAGATAAATCATTCCATTTGATTTTTTATAGATGCACATCTAAACTGAGGCAATTGCAATGCTAACTAACACTAAGTGATATTATGAGATGGAACACTGTTGGTAAAGGGATAAAATACTTCTGGATGTATATTTTCAGGAGCTATAATCCATAGAACTACATTTCAAATCATTGCAGCCATCTCTAAATTTCCATAAAAGTGATAGACTCCGAGGCATCTCCAAAGGAAATCACTGAGACACAGTTTTAACTCTCTACAGACAGCTGATTATTTCCACCTTGTATTGCAGTAGAGATTGGTTGGCCTTTTGTTTCTTCCTTCCCAAAAATCTGAAGAACATTCCCAATATATGTGAACAGGAGCAGGTGTAATTCTTAAAAAAGGGGCTGAGGTTGCTGATGTAGAAAAATGAATGTTGATCGCAGAGGCAGCAGCTGCTCTTCCCTTAGTTCTTAAAGGAAGCATAGTAACTTGCTCTGATTTCCCATCTGTTCTTATACTTCTTTGTTTAATTTCATCCTGGTGACATTGCTTTCTGTCTGGTAGAGGGCACCTCAGCACCTTCTCAACCTCCACTTATTCTTTCCAAACAAAAAAATCTTAAGCATGAAGAGAAAAAAGGCTTTGCCCTTGAAAATGGGCAAAGGCTTCCTTTGCCCCTCACTGCATGATGAAAATCTGACTTAATTTGAAGCTTCATTTATATGTATAATTTCATGAAAGGATGTGACACTAAAGGATAATTGTGTGGATTTTGTTTTATGGGATTTGTTCATGAGTTAACATGGAACTTCATAAAAAAAGCTGTATAAGTCAAATGATACAAACAATCATGCCTTTATCAGGAAATTACTTGTGCAAAGTATTGGTTAGTGGAATGACCAGAGGCCTCTTAACAGAGGGTGGTTCTACTTTTCCTGTAAGGTTCAGAGATTCAAACAATAAAATAGTGATTTAATAGACTTTAAGTCAATCAAGAAGATTCAATAATGTTAATTAGCCTTTTGTGCCTAATTCACAACTAATTCTGTTGTCTACTTATTTATGTTCTGAAGTGGCTCTAGATGAAATTTTTAATATTTCACATAAGCTGAAGATTCATTTTCACGCTGGCTGGTAATTTTCTCATATACAGCTTGAAATTGTACTCTAGATAATTTTGCATAGTAGTATATCTACATGTCAGGATCATTGGCTGCTGTGCTGAATGGCTCTTCAGAGCTGACAACTGGATAATAGCTTTACTTTCAGCCAGCAGAGGAAGTCAAGAGCAAAAGTGTAGAGATAATGTGAATATAATTCATTATTCAAATATGCAAGTGATGAACTGAAAACAAAGAGGGAAGAGTAATAATGGTGTCATTATTTTTATTACTCTTGTTTTGCAAACGTAGCGTGAAACATTAAAGTAGATCTTCGAGAGATTCTCAACTGTGCAGTGACAAATTTACTTTCTTGGTAATATTGATAAAAGGAAAGTAAAGCAGACAGGTTTCTGCAGAAGGTACGCTGCACTGTTAGTTGTACTATTAAATATTTTCTTGTTGCCTTTTTCTCTTTAAAATTCACATTATTAGTTACTCTTTAGAAGCCTGATCAGTGACTGGAAGAAAGTGCTTTGTTGTTCTTGTGGCTCCTTTTAGTTAAGACAATCTTCAAAGCTTTTAAATCTTTGTAGCATGACTAACAGAGGCCAAATAGGCAGACTATGTAATTTTTCCTTGAAAAATGAGGAATTTGCATGTGAGAGCAAAACATCCTCCATGAAAGCAGCACAGATACAAGTTTTAATGGAATAAGGACCTAAAGAGAGGCCCTTTGGTAACTGAAGCATTTTCCCCTTATTATAATGTTTAACGCTACCTTTCACATCATCTGCTTTACTCCTCCAGTGCTTAGGTGAAAGTTTATTTAAAAAAATCTTTAGTGCTTTTAATTTTTTGTGGGTTTTTATGGCAATATACAGAGACTTTTGCAATTAAAGATGAAATATGTCTTCTGCTGTGCTTACTGCAAAGCTCATAAAAATCTTCTGCAAAGATCACCTTCCTTTTGTATGGGGCAGAGTGGCAAACACCCTTTTCTTCAGGCAGTTTATGCATCAGAGAAAGAGAAATAAAGCACGGAGGAGGTAGGGAGGCCTCACCTCTGAATGTATGAATAATGGAGAGCAAGGCAGCACATCTGGAATGGCCCAGGTACAATATATGGCACTTCTTATCTCAGTCTAAAATCTCTTTGTAGCTGCATAGGAAGGTTTTATGGATTATTCTTACAGTACCTGCAATGTGTGCATTAGTTGTTTATCATACTGCAAGGGACTGGATGACACGCTTTGTGAAAACTGTTCAGAATTTACTGGCAGGTTTGACAAGCAGCTGTTATGAGGTTACAGCTCTGCGTGACAGTTTCTGGGAGAGCTTGAAAAGGCATCGTTCTGCAAAGAGTTAATCTGAGATAAGGAGGAAGGGGATTGTGGTAGTTAAAACCAGCATTAGCTTTGTGTTTCTAAAAGTAAGTTGAAGTAGGCAAGGCAAGCAAATCCTGGGAGGAAGAGAGGATCTTTTTTCCTGAGTACACAAATGGGAGACTTAAAACACCGGAAAATTGTTTTGCACAAGGTGAAAGCCGCAGCTTGTGGAAGATCTCTCCCTACTTTCAGTCCATTTCTGTTTCCCCAAGACCGTCTTTCCCAGCTTCACAAGCATTGTTTTTGCCTCCTAAACTAAAAATCTATTGAGAATCGATAGAGATTTAGTATTCAGCTATAAGCATTTTATCATTTTCATGGTAAATGAATGAAGGTATAAAAAGCTAAAATAAGTAGAAGTGTCACAAATCTTGCACAATATTGTAACTGATGATGAAGCTGATTCTCTTCTGACTTGCATTATAGACACAGGTAAGTCCCATTGTTTTCTTATTTACAGTACTGAAGCTATAGGAGATTTGAAATTTATTTGCCCTAATTGCTATTTCTCCCTTTCTCATCTTTACCTGATTTCACATCTGCAACATGTACCCAGACTTGAAGTAAACTTTTTACGTAAGTAACTGACACAAAGATTCATCTGTTACCCTCCAACTGAAGAGCCTAAGAGATCATCAGAGCTCTCCAGAGCTATGGGTCTGGAAATAGAGTGTATGAAGAAAGACCAAGGCTATGATGTGAACTGGAAGTTTCAAGGGCAGCTCATACCACTGCTTTCATGACCCTGAAAAAGTCACTTAGACCCTGAGTCAAAAAACTATTCAAGCGCATGCTCAGCTTCACTGGGACGGAAGCCTGTGCTTGCAGAAGCATGTATATAAGCACTGTCTTGAAAAAATACGGTTTCCTGTATCAGGGCTTTTAATCTCTCCATTCTCCAGTTCTCCATCTGTTAAAAAGAATTAACAGGTGGCAGAAAGGAAATGTTGTTATCTGTCTTCTGTTAGCTTTTTAAAGCCTCTGACTGGGAGTATGTGCAGTCACTATCTCCATGAGCCCCCAGCTTCTCTTGAAACATCCCTGTCATACTACAATGAGAAAGAATAATTCATGCAGTTACTTAACAAGTATATTACGCAACACTGTGCTGTCCCTAGGAAAGATTGTTAGGAATGGGGAGGGATTATTGACCATCCTAGAAGAAACTGTAACTGTGCAGAGGACCGCATGCACTGTACTTTAGAACCAGAAATGCAATGGCTTCACTGTTCTCCTGGATTCTGAGCAGGTATTGGTGATGTTGAGATCAGACAGATAAATCTTTTCTTGGATAGCCTCGGAAAGGAAAGGAAAGATCCTCCTAAAGACAGCAGCTAATACTGGCTAATGCAACATGTTCCTTTCAGCAAGTACCACAGGGGATTAACCTATAGAGAATAGTTCCTTTGAGGTGATGATCTTAGGTCTGAGAACAGTAATTTAGAGCGTGAGGAAGCTGGCCTGGCACAAGAAGAGTAGTCTGCAAAGTCTCAAGCTCTGTTCCCTAATCACTGATAAAACCAAGCCCAGAAAGCGGTCACACTTGGATGCTACACCTATGGTGGGCTCCCTGGCTTCGAAAGACTCAAAATGCAAAAGGAAGTTCTTCATTAATTATTATTACTAGCAGTTATTTGCATTGTATTATGAAGACCCCACATGCAATACAGAGTAAAATACGATTTCTGTTGTAAATACTTATAATTTCATTAGATGAGACAATTAAGAATGGAGGAAGGTATAAAAGAGTGAACAAAAGGGTAATTGATCAACATTTCATTAGCTCCAATATTTTTTCTTTTGTTCGGCTCTTGGAAGTTTCTTCCTTCTTAGTTTTTAAATAATTTCTTTTTAAATTAGAAGAATCATTTCAATTTTCACTTTGACTCTGTGTAAACTGGAGAAACATCTTCTCATTAGAAATGTATTAATTAACATGATAATAAGCATGATTCTGCCTTATGAATAAAGGCAGCCCTTTCCTATTAAAGGAGTGAGAACATTGTGCAGCGGTTGCTTCAGATGCTAAATAACTATGTAACTGATCAAAACCAGCCCCTCACAGAGATACCTGGGAGATTGCCCACCTTACCAAAACCAGAGGGGTAGTTTTTTCTTTCAGGGCAATTTCTTATAGCTCAGTTACCAGTTGTGTAATTCTGGTGGATGTGTTGGGTAGGTTTATTTCACCTGGTACGTGGGGCCAATCCAAGCACAACATCAGAGAACTCAATGCTGCCCATTCAAGGGGAGTTCGCAGCTGCTTCGCTTCCAGTCTGCAAACTAGGCAATTAAAGTGAGTCTGGATATGTCTGCAAAAGCTAAGGTCAAAACTTTGACTGAAGGTTCACATACTTAGCCCAGCCTGTGCTTAACACTGTGTTATTTATTTCCATACTTTTCACGGTCATCTTGGTTGTTTATCTGGTTGTTTTGCTCACTGTATTCCTAGGAAATTTCTGTTCCTCTGGAGGTCAATAGGGGTTTCGAGAAGGGCCGCAGCACAGGTGCAGTTTCAGCCCCATATAAACATGTGCTGTGTTCAAGAGCATCTTCCCCTTAGACGAAGGGCAGAAAGGACACAGAGAGGTAGGAGCGGCAGGGGCTGGTTTTCTCTGGCTGGTGTTTCCCTGTGAGCCTGATTGAGTTGCCCTAAGACTGATTGCTAAATGGTTGCTCTTCATCTCCTGAATCCTTGTCCAGATCCAGTGCTTTTGCACGAGATTCATAAGCAGGAGTAGAAAAAAGATGGGGAGAGTGTGATATGTGAGTTATTTTCACAAGTTAGAGATGACCCCATAATTCATAAGTGGTGGAGCAGAGCCTGAAAGGAATTTCTGTCCACCATTGACTGTGCTCACTTAATTTATTGCTTGGCGTGTACCTCTCATCATTGACAATGAGAAAACTACTTTTCTGTGTGAAGCTTATGCTTTTGCTTGCTCAGTCCTGAGGCTGTCTCCTTCCTCCATACCCCTGTGAGTGCAAGGTATTTCTTTGAGTAACACATTTTCAGGTGGATTCTGAGAGTTCTGGGTTGTCGGCTCCACGCAACATGATAGACAAACTTTTTGCTTATAAAACAAATTGACAAGTATGTGTGTGACATGGCATCTGACTATCAGATGTTAGTGGAATGCAAAAGACATACCATCATGAGGCATATAATTCAGAGTGTGTGTGTGTGTCTGTATATATAGAACTAACAATTTATATTCTAATCAACACAAAGCAATCATACTGTGAGTGCATTTTTGTTATTAATACTTACTCTTTGATGCATAAACAATCCCATTTGAAATTCCTGGTACCAACCATGCTAATCTTTCACTGGAAAAAAACTTATTTGCAGAGGAGGAAGAATGAAGGGTAGGTAAGCGAAATGTATTTCATCTGTTTGAAATAACTGCAGAATTATCAGCGTTAACAGTAAAAATATTTAATGAATATTGCACTAGCCAGCACCAAAAGTAGCAAGATACAGAATTGCATTTGTTCTGTCACAGACATGACTGACATTTAATTATTGTCTATTTTTGTGCTGATAATCTCATTCTTATCATTCCTTGTTAAATCCTTTAGAACTCCAAGAAAAATGAGATCAAGTGACAAAAATAAGGTAATGAAATCATATGAAATAGAATAAAATTATATCTTGTAGGTAAGAAGTGATTCAGGAGACTAGGTTATTTTATGGGGTTGTATAAGCTCTATAAGTGATTGTGAATTAAATGTGTTGAGCTCACAGAAAAGCTTTGGAAAAGAATGGTTGGTTGCAGGCTAAGCTGACTTCTTGGTTGCCATTGTGCAGCACATGCCATATGTAATGATATAAGATCATTGTAAACCTCAAAAGATGGTGGATTTAAGTCTTATTGGGGAAATATATATCTCTTTCCAGCTCACTTCCCTTTTACTAGTTTGTTCCCTTTGTGCTGCTGTGAAGGTTTTGGAAGCCAGTTTGTCACAGTGACTGTAAAATCAGGATCTATTTTTATCGTTCCTAACCTTCAGCCAGAAAAACGCTTCTCAGTCTTTTGCCAAAAACTATATAGACTACACAACCCGATCCAAGCTTTTGAGCCACTGTATATGTCTGTTTGCAATATGGAACAGGAAAATGCTTAGCTGAAGTTCTGAATGAGGTAGGAAGTCTGTTGGAAAAATTAGGAGAACGACAAATTCTACTAAGGGGAAGTCAAAGACAACACTCACCATTTATAAGTCTTTTCCAAGGCAACCTGTTAAGTTCATTGAAAAATGACTTTCTAAGTTGTATGGTGGTGAAAACACAGAGGTTTAATTTTGTTTCCTGCTAACCTCCGAATGATGTAGTGGAAATCTGGTCCATGCATGCTAAGAAAAAATGCTGACA
Organism: Piaya cayana; assembly: GCA_013389865.1. NCBI lineage: Eukaryota > Metazoa > Chordata > Aves > Cuculiformes > Coccyzidae > Piaya > Piaya cayana. The sequence continues at coordinate 297,474 of WAAB01011803.1, read as the reverse complement.
AACAGAAGTATATAGCTCATGAACGTGCTAATTTATTGAACAGGGATATTACTAATCTGAGTGCACTGGGTAGTGACCACTTCAGTGTCTGCATTTCTGCCAGCTTTTGCATAAGTGAGATTTGTAACTATTTGATGACAATAAATGTAGCTGGTGCAGAGATATGGAAATCTCTTTTGCTTCCCTTTGCAGGGTTATCTGCGACCTTGTGAAACGACTCTAAGATGGGAGATGGGTCTTGTTCCCAATTCTGTTATTGACTGTCTGTGCAATGATAGGTATATGTATTAAATATTCTGTCCATTAGCTGCTGCCCTGTAAAATAATGTAAGCCAGAATTATAAAGTATTTTGGAGTCCTTGGATGAACTCATTTGCTAAGTATTATTACAAGTACCTTTATCTATACCAGAGGCCATTATTTAGCATATATGTCATCAATTTGCACCTGACTTCTTTTTCCAAAAGCAGAACTGTGCATTTTATGAAATCATGTCTAAAAGTTTTCTACTGCCTAAGCTTTGCCTCTTGGGGGGAACTGCAAGTGAAGTGGATCTAGTAGCTGCTTTTCAAATGCTGAAGATGCAACATTTGTGATATTCTCTCTATGCTCTAGCTCAGATAACCATCCTCGTATGGGAACTGCTCTAGTGAAAGAGTGGATCTCTGTTCTGCTCTTTCATTATGGAAATTCAAAATGGAAACTAGTCATATCAGTTTGTGTAGGTGAACTGTAGGGCTGCACAGTCACCAGAAAAAAGGAAGTCATCACTCTCAAGGTTGATTAACAGCTCCCAATCAAATGCCTAAAGTAGGCAATGTGAGTGTATCTGTCTCTAAACCTGTATGCAGTGGTGGGGATGGCCAAGTTTCACATTTCTGTAGTCAAGCTCAAGCCAAGCCCAGACTTTTACATTTAGATTTCCTCATTCTGGCAGCCTGAACACAGAATAGGGCTTTGGTGAAATGGTTGAAAGAATGGCTTCTGTAACCAATCTTGTACCCAAGCAACAGTATGTGATAGTCCTTTTGGTTCATGCCCTCCATTTCTATCTTGCCAATTTGTCCTAAAATACCCAGGTATCGGCTGTAATGAGAATCCATAATAAATGCAAAAAAAAAAAACCTGAGCGTATTTGAAAAGACTCTGTAGGATGCTGGATCTCTGAAGAAAAAGCAAGAGCCAGGAGCAGAACTGTACTGAAGATAAAAGTTTTTCCAGCCCTGGTTCCATTCATGCCATTGGGGAAGAACAGGTTATTCCTTAGCTTCTTCCAGTGACAGAGCAAAAATCTTCAGAAATCCATAACAGCTTAACTAATATCTCAAAACTTTCCTGCTTTACCAAATAAATCTGTCAGATTTAAATTTATTAAGCTCATTTGGTAATCAACAGACATTTCTATTTAATAGAGGCTGTGATGTATTTTATCCTCATTTATTCCTAAAATAGAAAAATTTAGACTTATTTTTAGTTTAAAGTTTGAGAAAAGTTTAGCCAGACATAGGCTAATTCATTCAGCAGAACAGAGCAACCCACATCAGTGGCTGCGTAGATGTACCCATAATCCTTTCTTCAGCCTGCAGAGAGTCAACAAACAGAAAACTAGCTTTTACCTTCAGTGTTATGTCGAATTTGCTTCAGTGAAGTCCATAGCAGTGGCACTGAATGTCTGGAATGTACTAAGGAACAAGGGAATGAAACGATCCCATTTTACCAGGCAATTGCTGGTGCTTTTTGTGGTTCCCTCAAGTTGTTCCAGCTTAGCACATAAGCTCTAGGGACCTCAGTACAGCTACACGTTGTGGGTGTGGATGCAGAAATTATGGTTTTGCATGTATGTCTCTTTTTCTCCACACTCATAAGCATGTCAGGAACAGCATACACTGTGAAAACTTCAGTAAAATGAAAAATGCATGTAAACGCTCTGTGCCTCAGAGTGTTCAATAAGTTCTGCATATCCTAGGTGGGGGCAGCAATGGTGGAAGGGGCCTTCTAGAATATGTACTGTCTTTGTCCTACTCTGGAAAACATTTGCCTACAAAACACAATTGGCTTAGCACAGCATTTATTTTAGAAAAGCATACACTCTGTCAAATATATATATATCGATTTATTTTGGACACGTGCAAGTCTGTCACCAACATACTATCCTCAGGTGGAATTTAGATATGTGATTTGGTAACCTATTAACATCTACATGTCTATAGGTGTTAATAGAGCCTACATCAGCTGCATGTTTCAACAGAAACTTCCTCTCATCTCCCCATTTCATACATAAAGATCTCTCTTTAAATTATTTCTAACTTTCTGTATTGGAATATAATATAGAAAAAGCAGTTAAACTGCTCTTATGTATATTTTGGTTGAATTTCCTTCTAGTCATTCTATAAGCCTCAGTGTTGGTGATAAGAATTAAATCTGCTTTCTTTCTGCCTGGAAAATCTAAATAAATAGTTGCAGTTGTATCCTCTGCTGCATGCATTATACAGGTGTATCTCTCATGGTAAGAGAGGAGAAAGCAAGCTTCTTAGTACATTTACACTTACTAGTTGGAGATTTTCCTGAATAATAGCATTCAGGAGGTTTAAAATAATTCATGTATTTCCAGCTACAGTGTTACTACTCTTCCTTGTGCTCCTGGACTTAATTAATCATGTTCTTTTAAAAATGTAAAACAAACAGAGGCTGTGAAACTTTCTAACTGAGCTTTTAAACATCTAGCTGCAGGCTCCACTGTCACTGCCAACATTTTGAAGATGAGATCAGTGCTTGGTAAAAACATGAGCTGTCCCTTTGTAATACAGTGGCAGATGAGTAATGCACAATCTCCATCAACCTGAATTCATATGTGTAAAAATTCATGCTAATTTAGATCATGACTCAGATCAAGAATCTAGTCACGTCATGTGATGCACGTGGGAATCTTTCCCTTGATACCACAGTGCTCTTTGAAACAGTTGTTTGACCAGTGTCAAAGCAAGAATTATTATAATATTTATAGTTAATGTCCAGTCATTCATTTTAGTCCATGAAGTCAGGTAATATATAAATCTATGCTCTATTCTTAGTTATAACATAACGGATATACTTCACAGGTACAGCCAAAACAATTTACCAAGGATGAAATGCTCATTTTGAAAAGCAAAGTCTATCACACACCATCTGCAGACAGTAAAGTGCCATGAAGACAGATTTAGTGGCTCGCTGGTTGTTCCCAGGGAGCTACTTCTGCACTGAAATGGTAACATGAGAAAAAGTGCTAAGATAATTGCTGGAAGACTGAAAAAAATTATCATTTGTGTCACTAGTAGAGAGGTGGGAGAAGCAGATGTTTTGCAGTAGGCAAGGCGATGACTAGACTGTGGAGAACTTGGACAGTGAAGAGGGCACGTTGTTCAGCATTTGTCAGAACCCAGCAGACTGGATTTGCTTTACTAGACATTGGTGTGATAAAAGAGCCACAGGAATGGGTTACAGTTTTCTCTTGTGAGAACATTTTACAGAGATGGTTCCCTACAACAAACAATTTCTCTTTGCTGTAAACACAGTAGTGGGAGAAGATTAACATAACCAAACAGTATAAATAGTTCCCAAAGTCTAGATAAAGGCTGTGGACAAAACTCTCTACCATGTCTTTATGCATCTTCAGTTTCACGGACGGTGAGACAGCGGCTCAACAGATAATACTCAGGCTGCAGGTCATCTTCAAACACACTGAAAAACACCCATTGCCCGAACCCGGAGCTGGTCCTAAGGTTCAGTTACAGCGGTGGATATCTATGTACACATCCCACAGGCAACTCTTTTTAACAGCTGGGTTTCCTGTCTCCTTATTCTTTGCCCTCTGCAGTTGGTAGCTCAGCAATACTGCTTTTCTCAGCTTGTCCTGATGAATATTTCTGGATTATTATTCTTCCTTTGATTATCATGATTGGCTGAGCAATAACATGTGGCCTGAGCTGTAAGCTAGGTAAGTCATGACTCAGGGAAGAGTCATGACAAGTGGCAAATGAAAAGAGAAAAGGACTATCTTACAAGATGCTATATGGTTGCATTTCTAAACAGATTACATCCTTTTACATATACTATATTTTATTAACATACTTCATTTCTGAGTTCAGCGTAAGGAAAGTCTCTGAAATTTGGCTAGATTCATACTTAGACACACAAAGAAAGAAAAAATGTAGTGGATACTATTTGCCTCTTACTTTCACATTAGCTATTACAAAACCATAAGTCTCTATAGCTTTGCACCACCAGGCAGCTAATTTCAGCCTCAGGGGTTGCAGTGGCAGCATTGCAAGTGCAGGTGGAAATACGTCTGTTTGGGAGAACTGTTATGTGTCTGCAAGATGTTTGTTTTGAGGAGGACAGTATTTCTACACGTGTTATGTATCAGGGAAAAGGTTTCCAAGCTGGAGGCTCTGAAGAAGTATTGCCTTAGATTGTAGCCCAACAAGCATCTAATCTGACCTAAAAAGTACAAGGAGAATCTTCTGGAGTAGGTATAGAGTGACTCCCTAAAACAGCTTCGGTCAGATGGGGCAGTGGCTGGGTCAGCACTACCTTCTCCAGGGTGATGATCTAAACTAAATTCAGAGCTTTTGAGCTAGCCTTGGAAGGAACCTCCATAATGCTATTTTAGTATATGTCTGGGAAAGTGTAGAGGGTGGTAAACATACGAGGAAGTTCAAAGTTTGAATGACTTTCCTATCTCTTCTTATAAATAAGGGACAGATTTTTCTCATTCAGTCAGGGCTTACAAGAATATCACCCACACTAAAAGAGACAGGCATATTATTTCACTCTATTGTTCCATGTTCCACTGAATATGCAAAATGAAAAACAGGTGATTGCAGGACTTGTGTGTGCCATTTTTTTTCCCTTTTGGGGAGGAAAAATACTTTTGATCTTCAGTCTGTACAGAAGCATCCCAACTTAAAAAAAAAAGCACTGTCAGATTTATTATAGCCCTGAAAAGTACAGATATTATGCTAACCATTACTCTGTGACCTCTTTAGGTTTGCCATCCTGGCCCAAGATTTATTGCCTTCTGTGTTTTAAATGCAAAAGGATATGTCCTGTTAATATTTCTGGTTTGGCTGTGAAGCAATGACTTCCTCTTTGCTAGTACCACAGGTAAAGAAGACACAAACCACAAGTGCCAACACTATGTAATTTTTTTGTTCCTGAGTCCCTAATTTCTCAGTCATCCAATGTGTTCTGTCAAAATGCAGCCTGAAAGTCTAGACCAAGAGATATCTATGATAGAAAATGTACATCAGTATTTCAAGCCCCCTAAATTTATTCTAGCCATTTGACAGTTGCTTGGAGATACAATCTCAATTTTTTTTGCAGTAGCCCCTTCAAGTGGATATTTATGGCAGATACAACTGTAATTATTTACCTGTAACAAAGTCCAGGTCTGCCTGCTCCAGGTGATACAGACAACAGAAGGACACAGAGAAAATATTAATCATCTTTCTGTCTAGATTTTGACCCTTTGCACCTGGCTTCTCAGCTTGTTATGGAAATGTGATTGTGTTTATTTTTTTTGTTTACAAGTTTTATTCCCATATTCCGTGGGCAGATTCATTATCACTATCAATGACTAAATGACAGCTGAGGGTCTGAGTGTGCTACCCTGCCTTACATTTAGTGTTCTTTCTTACTTGCTTTAAAAATGCTGAAGTCAAATGGGACTATTCATGCGAGATAAGGTGACTCAAGAGTGAGAAAGTTGCACATTTTGGGACACAGAGTTTTTATTAGCGTGACTCCTGTTTTACATAGAAATAACATTTTTGAATAAAAAGAGGTGAAAGAGAAGAAAGACAGAGAAAATAACTGAGCCACAAACAATGGGAATCAGTATCTCATCTTGGTAAAGATACTAAACCTGTGCCTGCCTTTAAAAGGATAAATAATCCTGTTGATTCAGTTGGGACTATTTATGCCGTCAGGCATGTGCTGAAGAAAATGAATGATTCAGAGCCACAGCAGCTAATATTTATATATATTTTAAATGCAACAGCAATAAAACAGAATACATTGTCCACTGCAGAGAGTGGAACAATGAGAAAAGATAATAAGAGCACCAGATCCTCATTTACTTTTATTCCTTCAGCAGAAACACAGTGTGTTTGAATTGGCTGCATTCCCATTGTGTTCATGTTGCTTGGTACACAGAGAAGCCTTAGCTGGGCTTGTTGCCATTTTGACGTGCCTCCTCTTGGCTTGGCAGGACCAGACTCTTCACACCCCTCTCCCCATGGTTTTTAGGACTGCTTGTTGAACACACCACACAACATTTCTTGAATGAATGACTTCAGAATATGGAAACTACAGAAAAAGGTTCTTTTACCTGTAAAAACATTACTAAGAAGAGGGTTTAATTATGTGCACTATTTTTCATTAATGCATGTTAACAAAAAATGTATTTCTCTTTGCTGTTGGTTTGGTTTGGTTTGGGGGTTTTTATGCAAAATAATTTCATCTTTGGCTTGCTTTTAAGTTGTAATGTGTTTTCCACATTATCTGTAACTTGATCAACCCTTGTTACTTAGCGTCTAATAATTTGCTTTCTCATATTTTTCTATAAAACCTCAAAGATATTCAGAATCGGAGTAAATCATAAAAGAGCTAATATCACTGGAAAAGGCATGTTATCATTAGCAGCACTCAGGCCAGTAATCCAAGTACTGTTGAATGCTCAAGTTACATTTGAAATGTGAAAATACCATGAGCAGTAAGTAATAACACTATTCTAACTTATGATTCTGCCTCTTTTTTTTTGTCTCTGTGTAGCTGCTACATCTTGCTTTACTTGTGTTTTTCAAACATATTCCACCCTTACAGATCTTCTTACATCTAGTTATATGGTGAAGCAAGAAAACAAACCAAATGCCGCGTTATTCCAATAAAGGCAAAAAAGTTACACTACAGACTAACTGAGTCTGTGCAACACATCCTTTCAAAGCAACCACCATTGATTTATTTATAGCGGATTTTTTCAAGTTGTTGAAAATCCATCCAATTTATTATACATTTACCACCTACTATAAAGTCTGCAAGATTATGGACAGTTGATTCCTCTGCTTTTCAGTTCATTAAAACTCTTATTTAACCCAAAAAGTAGTTGTCATACATTGAAGACATTTTCATCACAGAGTAGTCCCAATTATAAGGAATAAGTCTCAAGAAACATACAGATTTTTTTTATTCCAGAGAAAGATCCTGCTCCCTACAGCTCCAGTAACCTGCCCATGACTGTAGAGGAGAATGATTTTTGCAGCATACTGCATGCGGCATTTACAAGAATTACCAGTACTGTCTTGTAATCAAGTCATCAAAAATAGCTGATTTGCAGAAGCCATCATAGTCTGCAAAGAGCTTTAAGGAAACATCACTGCTAGTCTGCATCCTTTCCACATCCTTGGGCACAATACGTGGTCTGACACCAAAAAAAATGAGACTGCACCCGTAATACTTTTTACTTAAGAAATTTTAAAAATCAACTATGATCGCATTCAAAATAGTTCCTTCCTGCATTGATACACAGCTGCATATGATGCTGTCAACAATCAAAGCAATTCCACAGATAATTTCCTGAAAGGCTGTTGAAAATCTCTGATGTTTTTTTCTTTCATATCTTCTACCAGCAAGAAAATGGATTCCTTTGAGCAGCAGCTTGATTTTTGGCAAGACGAAGTCAGGTCTGGCAAACAGGGCAGGTGGTCAAGCACAGTGATGTTATTAGCTAAAAACAGTTTCAAAGACAAAGTTGGATGGTGCACACTGACAATTTCCAGCCAAGGGTAAGAAAATATCTCTATTTGAACACACGTCCACTCATACTGAGTGAAGCAATCGAGTTGAGCCTTGTCTCACTGTGACAGGGTTGAACATGTTTTTGTCTCTCCCCTACCACTCGGTTCCCGAACTATAGGGCTGATCTTGTTCTTTTTGTGAGACCTTATAAATTCTTTAGGGAACCTTTAAGAATAAACTTACTCATATTTATTTTGAGTGCCTCAAATGTCAAACATTATCACTCTCCTGAGTGCAGAGGGTCTGGATCCAGTGCAGGCAGTGCTTACACACTATCACCTCTACATTACCAGCTGCAAAGTGATATGGAATTTCATTCCATTTCTGGTATGCAGCTTCCACTCTTGAAAGCAATTATGAGATGTTCATCTTTACTGAACTCATTTCAGCAATGTGTCCACTGCTTTGAACAATTTGACACACAGAGATGCTTTTTACAAGTTGATTTTTGTTGCTTTCTTTTTGTTGACATGATTCACTTGTCAGACTATGTACTTGAGTTTTCATCACCTCTTCCCAAGTGGAGATTGCATATCTTCATTTTGGCAGTTTCTGGATTCCATCTCAAAATTGTAACTACTGTACTTTGTTGCCTTCAGTGCTGGAATCTCAAGAGATGATTTTTTTATTGCTGTTTTGGAGGAGGAGGATGTTAGCGATTTGGCAAGACTCTTGCAACTGTGACCCAAAATTTCCCATTTTGCTCTTTATTTTTCTAACAGTGTGTATTATTACAGTATCCAGAAAAACAGTTTCCAGCCCTAAGACATGATGACACCAGATACAATTAAAAGCAGCACTTTGAAAATTTTACAGATTAAGACTTGACAGGATCAAGATTGTTTGCAAATTTACATAAAGCTTGCTGAAATTGCCTGAAATAAAAATATTTTAAATGAAAATGAGCCAGTTCACATCTGAGTCTGCAGGTTCTGGATGGCATCAGAATTTGATCTTTGATTTTTTAAACCAGTGCACAAGAAATATGTGAACATAACTCAAAGACAAAGTTAAAGCAGAGTTTGACTGCATTTTTATGATCTTGACATACATGAGTATTCATGGAGTTATGGGCAGAAATGCCATTAAATGATCTGGTTTATTCTCCTGAGTAGCACATTCAACTAAATTTCATCCTGTTACTCTTTCATTGAGACCAATAACTTGACCATAATAAAAACTCTTTTTTTTTTTGGCAAAGCCTCTTTTTTGGGATGGAATGCAGTTTTACTTTGTAGACATCAATAAATGAAGAATCTCTCAGCTCTCATGGATCTCACTGGCAAGAAATTGTGTCTATTTGGGTTTTTTTTAAATTATTATTATTATTGTCTGATACACTTTTTAAATCATCAATCTCTCATACTCCTTTTAATGGTAAATTAAAAATCCTGAATTTCTCAAAAGTTATGCTAAATATTCTGATCAAGCGATAAGGCAATCAAACTGAACATCTGTCATTCTCAGCATTTTGTCTAGGCTTTGGATAGGTTTTTACATTTCTCCTTCTATAATCAGCTTATTTTTTAACATCCTTGGAAAAATATGGACACCAGAAATACAGGCTCTAAAAGCACAAACAAAGGTGATATAGCCATGTCTTTCTAGTAAAAGGGTTTTACACTTGGATTTAAGAAGTCTAATCACTGCAAAGAAGTACATGCTTCCCCTTACTGTGTGCTAGCTTGTTCACCCCAGGATTGCAGCAGCCCCTTTTGCCACAGGATTGAGCTGTGATCTCATGTGTTTTCATTCGAGAAACTTCTCAGAAACAACACTTTCCAGGATACTGGTCCATTGCATATTCTATGAAATTTATCAGCAAATAATTTATTTATCTTCAAAACCTCAAAGAAAAGGGAGTATACTTACTGGTAGAATTAACTCCCACGAAACTCCTATGAAATGCGCTCGTCTGGTGGTGGCTAAGTATTATTTTTTATTTAGCTTTGAATATGTTCCTATTATGTCAGAGCAAAACTGTGATCTACCATGCTCAGCCTCCAGTAATTCCACTGAGATGTCCATCTTAGTAATTTAAGCCAACCTAGCACATAAAATCCTCCTGTTGCCTATTTAATGTTTATTCTGGGATCCCTAGTTGCAGTGAGTTCATTGGAACTATTATTTATCATGCCAGAAGGTATTTCCTTGTATGTGTCATACATTTCTTGTAAACCGAATGAATGCACTAAACACTGGTGTTCAGAGGATAAGCAAATTTACAGCTGTAAAATGAATTTGGTTTTTACATCTCAGAGTTAGTGTAATGAACTTGCTTGAATAAATCCTGGTGGATTGTATCACATATGATCAGCTTGTAACTGTTGTTGCCCTAAATAAAATATCCTATTTCTATGTCAAATAACTGCTCCTGTAATTAAGGCAAATCCTGCAAGAGGTTATAATGGAGTGTTTTAATCAGAGGAAGTGTCTCTACCAACGAATCACAGCACCAAACCTCACAGTTAGGGCACATATATTTTTAGGTCTGGAAAATGCCAGGCAGGATGCCGAGCTACAGATTTACATACAGATTCCTCAGATAAAAATAAAATACCTGAATCAGGATTAATTGTTGTTTGTTCCTATGAAGCTNTACATTACCAGCTGCAAAGTGATATGGAATTTCATTCCATTTCTGGTATGCAGCTTCCACTCTTGAAAGCAATTATGAGATGTTCATCTTTACTGAACTCATTTCAGCAATGTGTCCACTGCTTTGAACAATTTGACACACAGAGATGCTTTTTACAAGTTGATTTTTGTTGCTTTCTTTTTGTTGACATGATTCACTTGTCAGACTATGTACTTGAGTTTTCATCACCTCTTCCCAAGTGGAGATTGCATATCTTCATTTTGGCAGTTTCTGGATTCCATCTCAAAATTGTAACTACTGTACTTTGTTGCCTTCAGTGCTGGAATCTCAAGAGATGATTTTTTTATTGCTGTTTTGGAGGAGGAGGATGTTAGCGATTTGGCAAGACTCTTGCAACTGTGACCCAAAATTTCCCATTTTGCTCTTTATTTTTCTAACAGTGTGTATTATTACAGTATCCAGAAAAACAGTTTCCAGCCCTAAGACATGATGACACCAGATACAATTAAAAGCAGCACTTTGAAAATTTTACAGATTAAGACTTGACAGGATCAAGATTGTTTGCAAATTTACATAAAGCTTGTTGAAATTGCCTGAAATAAAAATATTTTAAATGAAAATGAGCCAGTTCACATCTGAGTCTGCAGGTTCTGGATGGCATCAGAATTTGATCTTTGATTTTTTAAACCAGTGCACAAGAAATATGTGAACATAACTCAAAGACAAAGTTAAAGCAGAGTTTGACTGCATTTTTATGATCTTGACATACATGAGTATTCATGGAGTTATGGGCAGAAATGCCATTAAATGATCTGGTTTATTCTCCTGAGTAGCACATTCAACTAAATTTCATCCTGTTACTCTTTCATTGAGACCAATAACTTGACCATAATAAAAACTCTTTTTTTTTTTGGCAAAGCCTCTTTTTTGGGATGGAATGCAGTTTTACTTTGTAGACATCAATAAATGAAGAATCTCTCAGCTCTCATGGATCTCACTGGCAAGAAATTGTGTCTATTTGGGTTTTTTTTAAATTATTATTATTATTGTCTGATACACTTTTTAAATCATCAATCTCTCATACTCCTTTTAATGGTAAATTAAAAATCCTGAATTTCTCAAAAGTTATGCTAAATATTCTGATCAAGCGATAAGGCAATCAAACTGAACATCTGTCATTCTCAGCATTTTGTCTAGGCTTTGGATAGGTTTTTACATTTCTCCTTCTATAATCAGCTTATTTTTTAACATCCTTGGAAAAATATGGACACCAGAAATACAGGCTCTAAAAGCACAAACAAAGGTGATATAGCCATGTCTTTCTAGTAAAAGGGTTTTACACTTGGATTTAAGAAGTCTAATCACTGCAAAGAAGTACATGCTTCCCCTTACTGTGTGCTAGCTTGTTCACCCCAGGATTGCAGCAGCCCCTTTTGCCACAGGATTGAGCTGTGATCTCATGTGTTTTCATTCGAGAAACTTCTCAGAAACAACACTTTCCAGGATACTGGTCCATTGCATATTCTATGAAATTTATCAGCAAATAATTTATTTATCTTCAAAACCTCAAAGAAAAGGGAGTATACTTACTGGTAGAATTAACGCCCATGAAACTCCTATAAAATGTGCTCGTCTGGTGGTGGCTAAGTATTATTTTTTATTTAGCTTTGAATATGTTCCTATTATGTCAGAGCAAAACTGTGATCTACCATGCTCAGCCTCCAGTAATTCCACTGAGATGTCCATCTTAGTAATTTAAGCCAACCTAGCACATAAAATCCTCCTGTTGCCTATTTAATGTTTATTCTGGGATCCCTAGTTGCAGTGAGTTCATTGGAACTATTATTTATCATGCCAGAAGGTATTTCCTTGTATGTGTCATACATTTCTTGTAAACCGAATGAATGCACTAAACACTGGTGTTCAGAGGATAAGCAAATTTACAGCTGTAAAATGAATTTGGTTTTTACATCTCAGAGTTAGTGTAATGAACTTGCTTGAATAAATCCTGGTGGATTGTATCACATATGATCAGCTTGTAACTGTTGTTGCCCTAAATAAAATATCCTATTTCTATGTCAAATAACTGCTCCTGTAATTAAGGCAAATCCTGCAAGAGGTTATAATGGAGTGTTTTAATCAGAGGAAGTGCTCTTACCAACGAATCACAGCACCAAACCTCACAGTTAGGGCACATATATTTTTAGGTCTGGAAAATGCCAGGCAGGATGCCGAGCTACAGATTTACATACAGATTCCTCAGATAAAAATAAAATACCTGAATCAGGATTAATTGTTGTTTGTTCCTATGAAGCTCTTTCTTCTTTGTTATGCAAACAATGCAAAAGGATCTGAGGCTGATCTTTTCTAGCTTTAATTGTTTAGACTAGTGAGAAAAAATAAGCTGAAGGACCATAATTTAGTCTAGATTTGAAGGTTTAAATCTGGTTCTAAAGAATATTTTAAACCTTTTAAACCTTTGGCTTAGAGGCTAAAAACATAGGCTAAAAACCACTGGAATCAAGCACATTTCCTTCAGGAAGACTCAAGTGCTCATCTTTTCTGAATCTTAGTCATTCAACTACTGACTATCTGACATGACACATAGGCATGTAGTTAAATTGGACCATGGAAGTATTGGCAGTCCCACAAACATATTTTATTTCATATAACCCCTTCAGGAAAGGCAAAACCAATTGTTCATATGTTGGCAATTAAATGAGTTCTTGATTTTTTTTCTGTTAGACCTAGATCTGATGCCAACTTTTTTCAGAGCTGTTAGTAGAATTTGGCCCACTATATTCAATGGTTTCTTACAAACACTTTCCATTTTCTCCTGGTTTTTCCTACTCAATGAAGAACCATCCTTGAAGTTAAATAAAGAGAGTCCTATTTTTATAGTTTAGATTGTCATTGAACATTTACTCCATGTAAATCAGCAGATAGTGGTCAGGGAGAAAACTAGTTTGGGGGGTTTTGCTGTGGATAACTGGAGAGGAATAAAGAAAAGAGCCTGTGTAACTATCCTAGAATTATCAACAAAATGGTCAAAAAAGATATTAGCAGACTAATCTCTGCTGTTACATATCAAAAGGACTAACAGAATTGGTCTTCCATTAATTACTAGGAAATGGTCTCAAATGTGCTTCTGTGCTAAAAGGCCACTCTCTGAAGAAGGGCACTATAGGGTGCTCCTTTAGCTCCAGATCAAATTTGCTCATTTTAATGGTGAAAAGATTATTTTTCTATCCAGCAATCCTGCCAGCTAATCCTGCACGTGAAAGTTGAGCTGCACTCTGTCTGATTCACACTTCATCACCTGTAGTACGGACTGGGCAGCTGGAACAGGCGTTTGTTGATGATGGAAGAGAGTCTTATTCTCTTTCTATTAGCTGGGCTGTGTTATGCTAAGTACAGTAGTAAAAACATATTTTTATCAGGAAATTCAGTAGATATGGCACAATTTAAATCAGTCTCCACATTGAATGGATCTGTTGAGTCAGTTTTTTACTAACTACAGATGCACATTCGCACAAAGGCAAAGGGTATTGCCAGCATTGGGTTTAATTTGGTGAACTTAAAGGGTATAGGGAACAGCTCTTTTCTAAACTCTGATAGATGGACAGAAAAAGGCAGGAAAAACAGTGGGAACCATCCTGCATTCTCATTCATGAATCAGACATATGCTGACACCCAGTCACCTCCTGAAATCAGTGAAGTCCAGAATTAATTTCCACTGGAAACAGTCCCGCTGAGCTCACTCAGCCTGGATCAGACCCCAAGTGGAAGCAATTCATCTTCCAACTGCAGGTCAGCTTTGGAGCCATGCAACACTTGTACTCTACTACCCAGTTTTTCCAGTATTTACTTTGTGTCAAGCTGGCAGCAAAGGACCAATTTTCATTCTGTCTCAGGCACAATTTTTTCACAACTTAGCCACAAGCTCCTTTCAGCACTAGGGCACAAATCCTACAGCAATAGGATCCTGATTGTCAAGAGGTAGATTAAGCTACTCAGTTCCTGTACTGGTGATGCCAAAGCTACTTATACACAACCTGTGCAGATTTGGGTTAAAGAAAATGAAGCAGAAAATTATGAAAAAACTCTATAGAGAGGAAAAACTCCTCAATTTGCAGCTGGTTAGGAGAGGAGGTGGATGTGTTCAAGGATTTCACAAGTAGACGTGGATGACGGATAGATAACCATTCTTTAATATAAAGCTTAGATGGTTAGTCTGATCTCAGTTTAGAGTTTACTTCATATCCTACTTTTTAAAGAGACCCTGTAGAGTAGTTATGGGTTCCAACTTAGTTTTGATTTGTTCTCAAATACATATTTTGTGTTGCATCTTTCTATATATTCCCTAGCATCATGAAAACAAAACAAAGCAACAACAACAACAACAAAAAACCCTTAGCCAAATATCCACACCAAACCTAAAAGGGGTGCATTATATTTTCACAGAAAGACAGCTGAATATTGTAACATATTATAATCACACTTAGGGACACCAGCCATGGGTGGAGAATCCTTGTGATAGAAGCTGTACAAATTTCCCACAGGCTCTAGGTCATAGAATCATAGAACAACCAGGTTGGAAGAGACCCATGGGATCATTGAGTCCAACCATGTAGAGGAGCCCCAAGGGGATAAAGGCAGGTAGGATGAGGAGAAAACTTCATGTGAGTGAAACGATGGGGGAAAACCACTGCTACCTGCTCAGCAGAAAAATAGACTCTTCCCTCCTCGTCTGGCTGCTGAGGAGAGGACAGAAAAGCCTCCAGGTCTTACTGACTTACTAAATTTCTATGAGAATTGTTCACATGAATAGACCTATATACTGCTAGAATGACATCATTTACATTTGTGAAGTTACAGAAAATTTAGGAGTTTGCAGGATGAAATCTTCCATTTAAAAAGAGGTAGAACAAATGAGAAAAGAAAGTCAGGTGGAATGAGGATATGAACTTCTTACTTATGTTTATCAGCTGGGAAATGTCCTTTTGTTGTGGCTCCAGAGACTCTTTTCACTGAGGGAAGAGGGGACAAGCTTAGTGGATCTACTTCAGCAAGACATTTAATGCATGTCTTGTTTATATATGAGTTCATCCTAATGGTCTTTCTTGCCTTTTTTTCTTTAAGCATTCTCCTGTGCCAATACTTGGATTAACTTGTTTTTCTATAGACTGGACAGTATGTCATGTTTTAGGTAAACAAAGAAAAAGGTATCCTTGTTGAAAAGCCGACTTGATTCACAACACAATGCTACCTGGCGTGTTCTTAAAAGGCCAAGTTGAGGAATTTTTCTTTTCAAAATCTTGTATAAGATTTTTATCTTGGCTGTGTCCCTTATAATCAAATCCCTTGATTAGAGGCTCACTTCATGAAAGACCAGTGGCTGCTGCAATTATATAATGCTTCTGCTCCTGTTACAATTTAGGCTTTCTTTTTCCTTAGGAAACATCCTTATCTGATACTGAGTTTGAAGGACAATAACTTATCTTTCTTCTTCCCTTCCCCCTTTCCCTGAAAAAAAAAATGTTTCCTCGGCCTCACTGTCCATTCATTGAAGGAATTTTGATAATACTTTATACCAGTTGCTGGCCAGCTACATGGGGAAAAAAAATGCCAAAACATGTTAGTGCTTGTTTTACAATTAAAGGCACAAAAAGATAATCATCAAGAGGAAATGTCAAAGAATCACTGACTTTGAACTGCTATGTAAAAAATACGAGTAAAAATGATCTGGGAAGTAAAGTGAGCCCTTTTGGTATGGCTCAGTGGCAGGTGACATTGTATGAATTATCTTATCTGCACAGGGGTATCTCAGTACTTGCGGAATTAGTCCTTACAGATGAGATTGAATTTAAGCTATATTCAAAACTCTACAGACTCCAGATCTGGTAAGTATTGTGCACTTAGAAACACCCACAAAAGCAGCTGACTGGACTTCCTGACTATGATCCCTGCACTAGGTTCCTAACAAATAGGACATATCTCCTTGAGAATCTGGCAGGAAAAAACTCAAAGCTTAGTCACAGTAGAAATCCAGTTTAAGTTCATTCCTACTTGAAATGATGAGCAGACATTTATTTAACTTGACACATTTGTGTGAGATGAGGAGGAGGACACATAAAACTACACTTTTTGAATCAGTTAAATATAACTGATCCACCAGAGGTTTTTTTTTGATGGAGAGATGGGGTACAGTGGAAGGAGAGATACTTAGAATTTTTCTGGAGTTAATTTTTTATTGTAGGACAGAAAACTCTATTTGTGACATCATGGCAGTAAAAGCTGACCACTGTATTGGCACCAGAGAATATATCTTTATTAATATCTAAGCTACTGACATAAACAAAGGGGGCACAGAGGGAAATGGATTATTTGATTATTTTGCTCATTAAAAAAAAAACAGCAAACACTGTGAAGTTATTGGAAAAATATGGAGTGTCATTTTATTCCCTTGAAATACTCACATCTGCCTGCTAAAGTCTCATATTCTCAAAATTACAGGTAACCCCAATTACAGCCCATGTGCAATTCCAGATGGGAAATGTATAATCTGTAGAGGAAATAAGTGCTTAAAAGAGGGAAAGATAAGTGTCATTTGGATTCAGACTATAAGAATGGAAGGAAAGGAAGAGAGAGAAAAAAAAAAAAAGAGTGTGTGTGTGTGTGTATACAATGTAAATATGTGTGTGTAGATATATAGACTCGGTTCCCACAGGAAAAGTCTTCAACAGGCTTAGCGATATAGGTACACAGAGGCATGTAACGCAGTAAAATCTGTATTTCTCTTTGCCTTTGGGAAAACTCAGAGGTTTCAATACTAATCTGTAAAATTTAGCTCTTAGGTGTCAGAGAATCCATTTCTGCCTTTGCCCCACAGTATTCCAGGCTGGTTGAGGCACCTGGAGCTGACAGTGCCTCAGTTTATATGACTGACAAGAACTGAAAACACATTGTCAACAACCCCGTCAATGCTGTATTTTGCATTTCCATTTCTCTTAGTGAGGCTCACGGTAAGTGTCTCACCATGCTGCAAAGCCATTAAAGGGTGAGGCGTTTTCAGGTGCTCTGCTAAGTTTATGGACCTGAAAAGCAAAGCAAGCTGAATTATGTGGGTGGTTGGGCTGATGGAAGGGGTGGCCTCATGGATTCATTGAATTCGACAGCGCCATTTTCATTGACTCAATGGAACCAGAATTACACTGCAATGCAAAGTTGGCCTTTTAATTAGATTGATTAACATAAATTAGACTTGTACTTGCACACAGATCCTTGCAGCCATGCAAAGCCTTTATTTCTACAAAGAGGCTGCACAGAACTTTGCTTATGCAGTGTTCAAAGCAGGATCTAGCCCAAAATTTCTGCACACATGCTTAATGCAAAGTGACCAGCTTGAGGCTCACCAATCACACTTGGGCCACAGGGTGCATCTGCCTGGCCCACTGCTTTGCTTTAGTGCAGCTACCACAGCTATAGGCATTTGTGGAAGGAAAAGGGACGTGCTGATGCCCAGGCAGGTGGACCTGCCCTCGCTGCTCCCACGTTTCTCAGGAATGCAGATTCAAAACTTACATCAAGCTTCAGGCATGATAATTGTTCCCATCACACTAATTTAAAGTATCAGGTCATAATTTCCACACAGAACAATAAAGGAATATGTCTATATTTATGAAATGGTAGTGTCTGAAACTGAGATTTCTCTGCAAGAGAGAGGAAATGACAGCAGATACAAAAGAAAATCTGTTTTGATTATCACACCTGATAAGCCTCATTGGTTCATCATGTCCAGCATCTGCACTGCTAAAACCTAATGATCGTGAGTGAAACCTTTCTTCCTGACCCGTAATAAATTGTTCTTGAAAGATGATGAATTTCTTTCTTTCTTTTCTATCTTGGACAAAAGAACTGTATCACATCTTTTTTTTTTTTGCAGGAGTCCTACAAGGGAACTGGTCTGTGGAAGGGAGGAAGGGAGGAAAGAAGGGAGGGAGGAAGGGAAGGAGGGANAGTCCAACCAGAGAAAAGAGAAAGAAGTAAGGAAGGAACGAAGGAACGAAGGAAGGAAGGAAGGAAGGAAGGAAGGAAGGAAGGAATTAATTTAAAGTGAGGTGTATTTTTTAAGACCAGCCTTTGTGAATCTCTGTTTCACCAGTTGTTCTTCACATATTTTGCAAAATATGACTTCCAGTTTCCACATTTTTGTTCCCATACTTTTCAATGACCAGCCTGGCAACCTCTTCTGTACACCAGTAACTTACTACTCCTAGGAGCAGTTTTACTAAAGGCATACAATTCCCTCCCTATCACAGCAGTTTGGGACTCATGGTCAGTCCCAGGATGGTGAGTAGCCCATCTGAGAGCAAATGAGGGAATTTAGCAAACTCTGTAAGTCCTTCCCATGCTACCTACTGAAACAAGCAGATCTATAGTCAATTTATTGAGCATATATTACTGCCAACCTTCGCTAGAATAATTTATACTCCTGAGCCACATCAGACAGGAAGGCAATAGGGAACTGTCAGGATACATGAAGTTTTATATAGAGATGAATGAATAGCTCATTATTCAAAGTCAAATGATATTCATATTTAGGGGTCAGAGAATTTGGGAAATGTTTAGACCCTCACCTGAGATTACAGTATGAATCCTCTTTTCCCGTAAGGTCTTCTCAAAATAAGTGCTGGCTTTTCCAACCCTACTGCCTAACAAGAATAGCTAACCTAGGCAACAGTTGGGTGGGGAGAATTAATAACAGTAAAGGAGATGGCAAATGAACAGAGGGACTCAGTGGCATAGGATTAAGGAAATGAGTGAAAAGAAAATGAGGAAAGAGGAATAAAAAGATAAGGAGGTGAGATGAAAAGAGTGATGCAAAGAAACAGGGGTAAACAGCCACATGAAAAGAAAATTATAGCACAGTGTTAGTTTTTGAAAAGGTATTTTCCATTTTCTAGTTGTGTTTAACTACTGGAAAATCTTTGAGCAATGAAGTACAAAAGGCAGGATCTGCTCCTCTGCACTGCTTTGTATGTTAGCCTAGGAAGCTAAGGCTTTATGAAGGAGAGTGACGTCTTTTCTATCTCTTTTTCAATTTATCTCAAGATCATAAAGATTAGCTTTCAACCATTACAAATCAACTTCCTTTTTAACTAAGTAAATCCAGCTTCACTTTAAATCAATTAAATTCTAATTCTTGTCTGGAATTGAGGACTTGCAGAAAAAAACTAACTTTGTCCTGTGTTTCAAGTTCTGAGTTTCCAAGCTGCTCCAAGTTTTGTTGAGCATTGCTCACCTTGTGCCAGTGTCCATTAAGGCAGACTGGATTTCAAAAGAGAGGAGAGAGCCTGGCTATTTTTTTGACCCTTTCCCACTGCTACCCCACTACAGCTCGTACGGGGCACTGTGCAAATGTTCAGCCAGAACAACTCAGTTCATTCTAAGTCAAAGGAAAACAGGAGGGCTGGAGTTTTGCAAAAAAAAAAAAATCTTTCTCTACAATATCTCCATTAATTTCAAGGAAATACTTACATTCTGCAAACTTGAGTGGCATAGTCACAAAGAAAGTTCAGGGTATGTTTCACTTCAGATTTCCCCAGTGCTGCTAATTCCCCAGTCAGCCATTATGTTAGTTTACTAAGTCATCTGTACTCACCTACAGATCCTTCACTTCATTACTCCCCAGCCAAAATCTCTTCCGAAGGCTCCTCTGACAGATTTATATTCTGAGCATCAGACAGGAATGTGGTTCTCTGTTTTTCCTTTACCTATACTACATAAACATGTCCAGGTTACTGCTTATAGGACTCCTCTGATACAGCGAACAGAGAGGATCTCAGGCTGAGCAGTACAGCTACCTACAAAATTACTGCTGAGGTCTTGATGTCTCTGTGAATATTGCAAAAATTCTGACTCCTCTAGGTTTTGGTGCAAGTCTCAACTCCATTTCTGGACCAGTTTCTTGATGGCAAGGGCTATGGTCAGAGGAAACCACAACAGGGAAAAGTCTCATAGCAATGTTACGGTCAATATGACTTCAAAAGATTAATACAACAGAAATTAAACTAGGTGGAGTTTCTAGTTATACAGCTAATTTCATTTTTTTCTAGGAATCAATGGGAATTATACAAATACATGTTTCACAAACTAGTTTCTTATATCACACAGGAAGTTCAAAATCCAACCCTCCAACTGTGGCAATAGTGACTTTTCATAGCTTACCTCTCACTCCTTTTCCCCCAAGAAGACAGAGCGTACAAAAGTATTGCTGAGGATAAGAGCTTTTTCCTTTCATATAACAGAGCTCCAGTCTCTTGAGGACTTCAGCCATGAGAATTTATATTAAATGAAACTAATTAGCTAAAGGTTGCATCAAAACTCTCACAAAGACCCACTGAGATCAGATTACTTTCCTGCTAGTTATCTCCCCCGCAGATCCCCAAATAACTGAAGGCATTGTAGAGACAATTGTACAGATGCAGGTATGAGACCTGCTCCAGCGATGAGGGCTGTTTCAGAGGTACAAGTATTAGAATAAAATGGAAGAAAAAAAAAAAAAGGCATTCTCCTCAGTAATTTTCTGAAAATATCTCCAACATCCCTTTGAAAAACTCTATTAATAATGCACTGAGGTTCTACAGTGGGCTGGAAATTGTAAGATCATCACCTTAAGCTTTATCCAGCCACATTAATCTGACCTTTAACACATCATATCACTTTAAGGACTATTTTGATACAAAAGTGCCCTAAGTAGATGTAAAATTCAGGTAGATTAACAAAGGCTCACATGGTAGTTTTGCTCTTCCAGATGCTCCCAGAAGAGAGATACAAGCACATTTACACACATATTGCCCCTGGTATTCTGCACAAGGGAAACGGGTTGTCTACAAACACGTACTGCTAGGATGAGTGTCAAGAACAGTGCCGAGCTATGGTTTGGACAGTAGAGGCTGGCAAAGGCTGTACAGAAAGTTGCCTCTCTGGCACACCAAAGCATGGCCAGAGTGTGTTCAAAGCAAAGAGCAGGCGGCATCTGACTCAAAGCAGGTTGGGAGACACTGGGTATGGTGAACTGAAATTACTGAATTACATATCTGTCACTAAAAAGCCTTGAGATGGAAACAGCTCTTTCTACCCAGTTTCATTGTGTTTATAAATAAGTGTGATACTGTTGAAAGTATCAACTTATGCCTGCTGAATTCAACTCATCTCAAACTAGCTAACCAGGCTTGGAGTCAGAGGACAAGGAATGATATGGTGTTACCACAAAACCACCTCTGTGATGGACACGTATCACACTGGTAGACTCCATAAGTATTTAATCACGAAAATGAGCCTGCAGTACACATGCATACAGACCTGAAAAATTCTTACCTTATCTATCCCAATATAATACTTTTCTTATTTCATTTACATTCTCTCAAGGAGAGAAACACCTTAAAAATACATTCTTTATGCACAGAGTGATGCCAAGAGCAATAATTTGAAGATCGTAGTATAGTCTAGAAGAACAATTTTGTTTTCTAAGACCAAAGATGGAGCATTTTTGGTTGCAGTTCCTTAAAGAAAATCAGAAATGGAAAAGGGACAGGGAAAGAGAAAGATTTCTGTGTATTAAGCATTATAACTGGGTTTGTTAGCTTGCTATTTTGAAGAAATATAGGTAAGCAAGGCAAGATAAATCACAGCAATTTGAGATGTCATTTTGCTCTCCTATAGTGTTTGAATTTCTTCCATATTACAATAGATCTTCTCTCCTTGTGCCAGCTAAATTGAATTCCTCTTTTTAGGCTGTTTCTTTGAAGGGC
Organism: Piaya cayana; assembly: GCA_013389865.1. Classification (NCBI taxonomy): domain Eukaryota; kingdom Metazoa; phylum Chordata; class Aves; order Cuculiformes; family Coccyzidae; genus Piaya; species Piaya cayana. Next base: position 275,226 of record WAAB01011803.1, on the reverse strand, counting down.
TTTGGATAAAATGTCTCATGCAGTTCTGTTTGGAAGCTTCCCAAATCCAAACCCTACATTTTGTTTCAGTGTGGGGAATGGGAATTCAGACTGTTTTTTACCTGTTCACAGGACATCTGCTTTCACTATTTGGCATAGCGAGGGGCTAAGGTTAGTGGGGGAAGGAGGGCTGATTAGCCTCGGAGGATTTATTACATTTGATACATTGAATGTCTGATCTAGCCTCCCTTGTTCTCATTCGTTCACAGCCTGCACATCGAGGTATATGGCAAATGTTTTTAAAGATAAGTTAGATATAATTTTCATCTCCTCTTTAGCATTCAAGCATCCAGAATAAGTCATTGGTATTTGTTGGTTTTGGATGTTTTGCCCACACTAAACCTCTGGAATCAGCAATAGAAGTCACAGAATGGGAAAATGATTTACAAACTGCCTTTAAATCCACTGATATAGGTTAAGTGCACTGAATATTCACAAGCCCTGTATTAGCAGCCTCTACTATTTTGTGCTCCCCATGGCTCTGATTCAGCTGAGGAACACCCAAAGTGATCCCAGATTTTAAAGTCTAACTGATCCTGAACAGAACAAATTTCAAATTAAACCAGAATGCTTTCATATGCCTCCTATATGCAGTTAGCACTTGACTACACATGCTAAAGTTCATACTATTTTATTTATGTTTTATACAAAGTTGCATAAAAATTAGACTGTTGGTAAAGCACAATGCTTTGGTGGAAATGTTTTTAAGCAAAGTATATTTGAAGATGCTTTTGTATCATTGTGTAGGAGCAAAGAGATTTGAGCAGAGGAACTTACACTGTTCTGAGAAAAATGGCCAAAGCCAGTCACATGTGAAGTTTGGCTGTGAGAAAGGAGGTTAGAAACCTTCTGATGACAAAAGGTTTCAGTAGAAATGGTGAAATTTAATGAAAATAAAGTTCATGGTGCCTGTTAGGTCCAAAGAAATATTGCCCAATCCAAGGCAAAATTTGATTCAGAGCCCATGCTTTGGTCACCAAGAAAAAAACCCAAGCAACTTTTTGCAAATCCAGGACCCAAGAAATGTTGAGGATTTGACATGGAGTTAGATTTTCTCCCAGCTCTGCCACAGAACAACATTCAGATGCAGTTTTGAGTAGGATCCAGGTTCAGGGCACAGCAATACTGATGCTGCTTTTTCCAAGTATTGTTAGTGTCAGATCTTCTGTGCGTCTGAAGGATGCAGGAAGACAGGGCTGTTTAGAAAACATGTGTTTTTTGAGCTTCTGAACTAAAATTTTAGCATCCTGTTTCCAAGTGAGGTATTTTTGCTTTGATGCTATTCAGAACAAATCCAAACTGTGGGAGAAAATGACAAAACCCTGGCTGAGTTCACAGTTCTATCTTTTAGGTCCAGTTGTGCTTAATACACTCATTGCAAAGGTTTTCTTGTAAACAAACACACATGTGCATACCCAGACACATCCACACATCACTATGTTATTCCCAACTTGCATTTTAACATCAGCACATTATTTGCTCTATTACCCTTCTTGGGTGGCCAATAAAATATCAAACAGCAGTTCACAAAGGCAGCAGACAACTACCCATAAGCAAGTACACTGAGCTTTCTGAGAGCTGAGCCCAGGATAAGCAGGCAGATTTATACACTTCAATGTGAGGCAAAAGTGAAATAATAACAATCAATAACTGGGCTGATTTTTTTTTCCCCGAGCAATAGTTGCACAGAATTTACCTGAGGTATGCAATAACCATCTCGATTTTAAGATGAGCGCTTGGATTCTCACCTGATGAATATCAGCCTAACTCCATCACTGAGAAAGCAAAGATTACTAAATCATGAATAATATGCCTCAAGCAGAAGGCACTTGGCCAGCTCCTTCCCTGTGCTAATGATTTTTGTACATTGTGCAGATTTACATCAGTGAAAGATCTGGCTGAATGCCTCTTATTTTTGCTGAGATTGTAATTATAGCCCTGGTCTGTGTAGTCCTTAGATGTTATTTTCACAACTATAGTCTTCAGAACTTTTTCTTGTTATCTTTCTTCCTGTTTTTAGTCCCATTCCTTTCCTTTATGGAACAGATAAAAGATTTATAATTCTTAATTCCTCTGTGGTTAAGCTGACATATTGGTTGTATATGCAAAAGATAAGCAGGCTACTGGAATTCTTCATCAATACCTTTTTATTCCTGTGAAGGCAATGAGGACAAGATAACTTGGAGGTGCCATTAGCACCTTCTGAAAGCAGAAGTACTCTACCAAGTTACGCATCTTCCCATGCTTATAGACAAACATTATCAGGTTAAATAGCACTTGAAATGGAGAACAAAGAGGGAGAAGGAGATGAAGACATGCCCTAGCTAGAAAAAGAAGTGCAGTCACACAGCAGATGAAGAGGAAATCAAGTATCATAAAGAAAAGGAAGAGACCAAGTCTTGTAAATCTGCCAATAGCGTTAGATTGACAGACAAGGGAGAGACTTGAATAAGCACGGAACATTTTATTTAATAAAAGAATACCTACCTCTGGCCTCAGAGTTTAAAGATTCAAAATCCGGATTTAAAGTTGAATTCTTAACTTTAGCTTAGTCCTTGAAAACAGAAAAATTAAGAAAGTTTATTTCGTATAGCCTGATCCTTGTGAAGAGGAAAACAGCTTTAAAGTAAAACTCCCAGTGGTAAGAGTTTTCACATATATTTGTGGGCCAAGAGGAATCCTAGATTCTCACATTGAATTTATTTGGACCTGCTAATAGTTACGCCTAGAAAATGCCTGGTCTTTATTAAGGCTTTTTATACTAATGCTAGTTAAGAAATACACCTTTTATCCTCTAAATAAAGAATTCATTTCTCATTAAAGCCAGATGAATTAAAACTCTCTGAAAAAAACAATTTTGTGGTTTGCCAACAGTTTTGCAGAATCAAAGTGTTTCACATTGAACAAATCCTTCCAAATGTAAGATTTTTTTTAAAGTGGCTTTACTTTTTAAGTGTATCAAAGGAAATCTTTTTTTAAAAACCCATTTAGATTTGAAGCATTCTGGTTTTCAAATGATGAAATAAAATATTACAGCATTTTCAACATTATGATTTTGTTCCAGACACTTCGGCAAAGTTAAAATTAATTTAGAAAGCACTTCAGTATTAAGAAATCTGCATTTTTTTTCAAAGAAAACAAAAAAATGGCCAAAGCAAACCCATTGTTATGTATGAATCTGTGTTATATTTTGAGCAACCTCACTTTTACCATAACTGTGCAGAGATTTAGTTTAATTCCAAACTACCTACCACAATACAGTTTTGTAAGCAAAACTTCTTTTGTATGTTCATTAAGATTTTGGACTCTAGGGTTTTAAGGCAGTATGAACCAAAACCTTCTTTTTCTCAGCTCCAGAAAGAACAAGCATAGTAAATCACAGATTCATTGCAGAGGGTTTGGCAATAATTTCATATGCTTTCATGTAGTTAATTGAGACAGAGTTTACCTTTCCACTTCCTTAGTAAATTATGTCTGATTTAATCCAATGTTGAAACTGCTACACCTTCAGTCAGGTTTTATTTTAGTAGTGTGCTTCTGTTAAATAAACTTTCAGCCTGAACAGCCCAGTCTAACATGGGTTGCTATTTGTGATGTTCTAAACAGCAGTAAGAATGTTTGATTGATCCCTATGTGGTACTTTGTGGTTGCATGCCACAAGGGTCTTATTTTTATATTTCTTTCTCTGTTTTCAGAGTTATCGCTGCTGTTTAATTTCTCCCTATTTATTTGCATTGGGTTTTTTTCTTCACCTGAAACTAGGCACTCTTTTGTGCTAGCTGCTGTGCAGTCATCAAAAGGCAAGGAAAAACAGTCCTGTCCTAGAAAGATAAAAAATTAAAGTAATTGAAGTATTGTCTAACCAGCAGTCTCAGAGTTATGGGAACAAATTTGAAAGCTGATTTATGAAAATATTCCCAGAAAAAGCAGTTTATTGTTTTATTCAAAAAGAAACATATAATTAGCATATTTTCTAACTAGCTCTTTCCCCAAATTCCAGTACAGGGACTGTTGTCTTTGTCCCTTTCTCCATGCCTATGAAAGCACATAGGGAAATATGAGGAATAATTCCTCCTCACTTAGCTACTGGACAGATAGGCAGGTGCTGTGAAGCTCAGCAAAAGCTTAATCAAGCCAGCTTGTTGAATTTCCTGCTGTTTGCTCATCCTGTCATTTTTCCACATGTGCAATTCCAACTGCAGTTGGAGGGGAAGTAGGGGGTCATATTAACTAAAACCAAAGCAAAGAACTTTAAGGAACTGTACAACACGACTCACAGAAAAATTACATCTGTCTTGTGTGTAATCCACGACTTTCTCTTCCCTGACAAGAGAAACTTAAATGCCATGTTTTGCTTTATGTTGAACCTTAGCGTATTTTCTAGCTCTCAGAGGAAGCAGTAGCTTCCTTTTTCCCTGTCTTTGTTCTGCATGCACAATATATTAAGTGTATTTCAACAGCACTCTTAGAATAGCTTGAATTCTCCCATTCTAAAAAGACAAGGGAAGAAGTAGCTCAGTGTGTCTGGCTGCAAATATACAGAAATAATTCATTGAGATGATATTTTTGCAGAGTAGAAATAGAATTGCTGATCAGGCTGTGGTTATAAACCTCTGTGCCCCAGATCTGCAACCAAATTTCTCAGGCCAAATTCTTGCTATTTATCAGGAACATGAACTGACAGGTCTTCCGTAGTGCAAGGAAAGTATCAGACATCCTTGGAGTCTGGTGTGGTCCCTCTGGATATGGGGGGAGTAGCTGTGCCAGATGCATGTGCCCTTGATTTTAGGGACCCCCTTTCAGGGCTCTCTGGGCCTCCTCCTTGCAGAAGCAAAACATCGGAGGTTTTCCTATCCTTGACACACTTAGAGGCTGTTTGCTGTGTATTCACGTGTCCTTCCCAGAGCAGTCAAAGTCAGTTTGGTCACTGGCTTTTCACAGTGAGTAGGGTTAAACACAAACCTGCCTCGGACTGCCAGGAAGGAGAATGAAAAAAACCCCACCACTGTAGTGCCTGTTCGTAACAGATATTCCCCTGTACTCCTCTCCAGCGCTGAGTGACAGCAGCTGGAATTTATGAAGCATGCTTGTGCTTTGCAAGTTCACTGTTTTTACATTCAGGAGAGAGAGAAAATGTCTCTGCTTTGTTCAGTTTGTCAGGCTACTTCCTCCTTTGTGCCCAAATATGCACTGTGTCTTACAAAAAATCCCTTCTTAAATTACATCCCAAAAGGTGAACTGGATATATGCAAAAGTCATTTCTCCTTCTAACAGTATGCCACACCTGTATGGGATATGTGACCTTCTGACGGAGAAAAACGACCAAAGGTGCCTGTGCAATTCCCACCTGAGTTTCTGCACTCAAGGAATTGAAGGTGGCTGCTCATTGCACATGTATGGGCTGAGCCCTTTTGCACTCCTGAGTTGACAGAAGGCTTCATTTTGACGGCTATTGCAGTGGACAATACAACTGAAAGTGGACACAAAGTAAGTTGAAATATAACTGTTTTATTTTCATTGCATTCGGAACCATCTGTCGGATCCATAGGAAATGTGTCTAATAATCTTTTTTCCCTCCTGACGTCATTTCTCATTTCTAAGCACATGCGCGTACGCGCACACACATTTCTATGACGGCAAATGACTGAAAGCCATCAAGCTTTCATGGTGGGTAGGGAAGAAATAAGGGGAATCCATAGCTCAGCAGTATTATTTCCCCTACTTCCTTGCAAAACCTCTCTCACTAGATTTTCATAGGCTCTCTCCTACAAATTATTTATGGGAGAGGGGCAACCCACCAGACGCTGTATGTGCCATTATCCCCAGCTATTATCCAACAAGTAGTTAATGTTGTTTGAAGCAAGCATGATTCCTTCTGAGCTCCTCTGTGGCTGCTACTGCATGCCTAGGGCCTAGTTGTACTCCCTTAAAGTCGATGCTAAAACTTCCCAGCCTCACAAGGTGGTTGTGAGGATAAGTTCATTAACGTTTGCAAGGCCCCCAGATATCATAGTGCTGGGAGTAATATAAGTATCTAGATAGCTCGTTCTCAAAGACAGCATCTCTAAGGGTCAGATTCTGCACTAGAAATTCCCTTATGCTCATCAATTAACATTTGCTCTTGAATATGTATGTAACATGATGTTTTCATATTATACATATTTAATTATGACTTATTATCCAATAGCTATATAGTCTATGGAAAGAAACACCACAGAAGCTAGAGTTTTGTTGACTACGTCAAGAAAATAAGTTCTGAAAAACTGAAAGTGTCTTGGGTTTTTATTTTTGTCTGAATATCTCCATCTGAGTTGCCATTTTTCCAAAGCAAAATGTGACTTGTCCCCATTGTGACTGTAAATGTTTAAATATCCCTTATTCCCTTATGGTTTCCATTATTTATTTCTGTCTTAAGCAGAAGGATGTCTGGGTCATCCTTTCAGCCAGGATGAAACATGCAAAACAGATCAAAGAAAATGAACAGTAGTATTCTGGAAAAGTTTGCTTAGAGGCATATTTGGGCAATCTTTTGAATGAGCTGGAAAGTCTTGGAATCATCTTGAAATCTTAAAAGCTTTATTCACCTTCTTTCAATGTGATTGATTAAATTCATTGCCGATTAAATTTGCCTGTCCCTGTTGCCAGTAGTAAAATCACAGAGTGTTATAACATTTAAGTATTTCCTTATTTTCAAACATAGAAATGGAGGTTGATAGAACCAATTTTATGCATAAAATTAAATATAACCTTAAATATATTTCATTGGATAGAAGTTTTAATCTGGTTTTATGACTTTAGTAGCTAAACAGAATCATTTTGCTAAATTAAAATTAAATAGAATTGTTGAGAGCGCAAATTATTGCCAGATACAGTATCTGACACTAGCATGACGAACACACATACAATGCAGTTGACTGTAAAGACTCAACTTCTTCATTAATTTTCCTGAGGTTTAGCCTTTCATTTAAAATACAGCTGTTTGAGTTCCAGGGAAAAAAATAAAAACCACCCCTGGAGACATGGCCCAAATGTAACCAGCTCAGCAATGTTGGTTTGAGTTTGCAGAGGGCCTGAAACCACATCCATGACACAGGAATTTCTCTACCAAGTTCTGCATGTCCTGAAGCCAATAAGCATGCTGTTCCTAACAGAGATATAGCTAACTAATTTGTCATTCATTACAGCATGTAAGAAATGTAAGCATACTTTTGAAGATCAGCATTTTCAAAGACTATATGGGGCTTGTGCTGAAGGGCAGCACATGCTCTGAAACAGGCTGCCCAGGGAAGTGATGGAGCCTCCTTACTTGGAGGTGTTCAAAAAACATGTAAATGTGGCACTTCATGACATAGTTTAGTAGGCACTGTGATGCTGGGCTGATAGTTGGACTGGATGATCTTAGAGGTCTTTTCCATCCTTAATGATTCTATGATTCTATGAATAGTAGAACTGAAGACAGAAGGTGAAGCTGAGGATACTAAGTTGAATGTGCTGAGCAGCTCATTATTTCTTTGTAACTGGTTGTAACTCCCCGCTCTATCTTATTCTTGGGCTCTAAGTTCTTTCAGGGAAGGACTGTTTGTTTGTGTGCTTGTACAACACATGGCAAAATATCCTTTATTGAGCTTAGAAGTCCCCAATCTAATACAAACAATAAATAGAAGGAAAAGCACTATTTTCCCAAGGGAATGGGCTTAGGTTTCAAAAGCTTAAAAACCTCCCCATTTCAGCAAACGCATAAATCTCTGTCATAAAAACGTTATATCCATTTATATTTTTTTAAATTAATTCATTCCATTTGATCACTTTCCTTTCAAATAGTTTGTCTGTTAATTGGATGCAGACAGGACACACAGACAGTGCACTCAAACTTCCCTGTTGTCTCTGCGTTTCGTTGTGGATATTTTGAGAGACAGGCATTGTCTGTTAAATAGGAGTTGTGAAACACAACTACTCTGGTCAGTTTTAAAACTTTTCAGTTGCCTTAGGTAACTAGATAATGTTCCCTCATTTTTTTGCAATATTCCCTAGGTATTTGCTGCACTGTATGCCAGGGAAGAAAGCCCTGGAGGGAATATTAATGTCAGGACAAGATGCAACTAACAACATACAGAATATTTCTGCTGCACACAGCCATCGGTACAGCATTTGCTCTCAGCTTCTCTGGTGTGCCTCAGTTACCATTGCTTCAGTATTCCCATGGTATCTCTTGTGTTATGAAATTCCCCCTTTTGCTGTGGGGAGGGGAAGAGCAGAATAGAAAATGGAATAACAATGGGAGGAGAGGAACAAAAACTAGAGAGTTATTCATGAAACTGGGCTCATAAATCAGGAGAGCAGTTCCCTGAGTCACATCGTGTAGTATGTATGCTTTAGTGATCATATAACCTCCATGACTAGAGGATCCCCAGCACTCTCACAAGCCATAGCTTTGTGTAGTTTCAGGGTTCACTTGGAAAGTTTCCCTTTAAAGTGGATTTTTGGTTTGTGTGACCAGTTGTTCAGTTCAAGCTGTCCCATCTTTGCAAAAAACCCTGCAGCCACTGCTACGCTAGCTGATCAGGTTGTCATTAGGTGGACTTCTTTGTGCAGTTCATCATTTAAATGTGCTCTTCATTTAATGCCTTACAGCTTTCATATGGCGTGAATGTTTTTGCATCAGTTGAAGAGAGCTGTAAATGCTATTGTCAGTTTGGTACAAAGGTTCTCGTTTGTTTGACTGTAGTAACTCTGCTTCTCATTTCAATAACCCAGCACAGTAGGGACAACATTCTGCCATTACACAATAAAAAGCTTTTCCAGGCAGGACTGACACACTCTGAAAAGCAGAACGGATAGTGCAGTCTCATCCTGATGAAATTAGCAGGGGAGAAATATGAAATTTCCACCTTCCATTACACATGTTCATGGACATTTGGAATCGGATATGAGTACGAATCCGATATTTTTTTCTCTCCCCTCATTTTAAAGTGTGGATATTTACTATATAAAGCACGGTATTTTCTAAGATTAAAAAAGTGTTGTATTAGGAAGCAAAGAATGCAATAAACATTTTACTCCCTTGTCAATAATCATATAACAAAAAACCTTGATTAAGTGCTCTCTACTCCTTTTTTATATGTCAGTAGAAATAAAAACTGCTTTACTTTTTACCTCGGCTTCACCACTTTAACCCAAGCTGATGGCAAGAAGCCTAGAGAATATTGCTAGCAGCCTGCTCTCTTATGACACCCACCCTTCATCTGGATGTAATATCTCAATATTGCTCCAGAAGATTGGATTTTATTTAGTCTTTTAGCATGATATGAAAAAATGAACCAAATTCTTAGATGGCAGGGGCTTTGTCAATAAAAGGAGCCTACTTTACTGGGAGCCAGCTGAATGGTTGACTTTATCATATGTTGCAGATTAATGAATGCCACTGCTACTCAAGAGAAACAAGAGGTCATCCAAAGACTACTTTTTTCCTCTTTTGGTACTTTAAAGAAAATGTTTCTTCAAATACTTCTAACACAGACCTGTTCAGTGCTATAGGGAACACACTTGCTAGTTATTCTATGATACATACTAGCATTAGGGATCTCTCCTAGTTCTCAAGTTTGGGTCTAAAGAAGCTTTTGTGACATCCTAGCTGGCCAGGGCTGTAATTTTTTTGACACATCTCCTGTTATGAAAGCAGAGAAGAGAGATGTTTTCTGCTTCTTTCCACTACTCTCACATTTCTAGACACCCAACAGTTTTGTGGTTTGGCAACCGCCTTTATGCAGAAGAAACTTCAAATTAAGTCCTTAGAGCAAGATTTCGAATGAGGCTCACTTACTGTAATAAAGTAGTGCAAAAACCATTTGTCTGGAGTTTTTTATACTGAAAATCTCTAAAGGCCTCAGGTTCACTCTGCACCACAGTGAAAACAAGAGCTGGTACTTCAAATGCTTCAAATGCAAACTAGACATGTATTAGTATTTTCTGAGCAGCTTTTGACTTGAGGAACAATAATATCCCACTTTTTGGCTGAAATCCTCTGTCAAAGGCTCATGGATTCACAGCAGAGCTACTGTGAAGGTATCATTGCAGCCATGAGGTAGCAAAGGAAAAAGCATAAAACCACAACTGGATGTATAAACCAGCAGTTTTGCAGCTCTGACTGAGGTGGTGTGGAAAGGATCCCAAAGTTGCTCTTCTCTGAAAGTCATTGGGGTCCTTTCAGCTGTTTTCTTTATTTCCTTGCCACTCAACAGAGTAGGATTTCATAGACTGGATTCCCTTAGGTGTGCCCTCCTCTCTCCATCCCATCTTCACATTAAAAGAATAAAAGGACTTAATTCATTGCAGCTACAATTAATTCAGAATCCTCTACCCTTCTCACAGCCCACCATAAATGCTTAGCTAAAAAGACATTCTGACTATAAAATGCAAGCCTTTCTATTAATTCTCCAACTACAAGAGCAAGTCTTGTCTGCAGTGGAACATTTATTGTACCATGTAGATGCACAAGAAGTGAAAGACAAGATTCTTTGCCATTCTAAAAGATAATTTACCACTTAACTGGCCAGATACTTACGGAAACAACCTTTGAAAGGACAGGACAGTAGGCTCACTTTGCTACATTCCCACTATTACTAAAGGAATAGCTACAAAAATAAATCCATGTTTTATCATTATTTTTACCTCCCAGTGTACATCACTAAAAGGGTTTATATGTAGTTCTCTTAATTGGCACAGCCCCTGCTGGAAATAGAAACATGCCAATGAATTGCTCATTCAGATTAGGCTCCCAGGAATATATTGTGCTGAGAGACATTCATTTTTATTTCCTGAATTGCTTTAACGATGAGCACTGAGCAACACTTTCTCTACTCACTCCCTCCCAAGTACCCTGAGCTGCAAGGCAGGGCAGCAGCCAGAAGCAAAGAGTGAGCCCCATGTCAAGAAATATCAGCTCAAAAATACCAAAGCAGACCTAGGAACAAATGTAAGTGGACCTTCAGGTGTCACGTTTGCCAGCTAAACACACAATTCATAATTAAGTGAGCAATTACCCGTTATTGTTTAGTCCTTGAAATGCGTTGTGCTGAATCTATTCCCTGGCAACCATCCCAGTGAAAAAGCAAGTCACCTCTTTAAGGCAGAGATGTATACTCTCCAGTAGTAGGGTCACTGCAAACACCTTCAGCTTCCACTCTAGAGGGTATGTTTCCCAAAACTGTGCTTTTGTTTCCAGAAATCATGCTTTTCCTTTTCTTCTAGCTACCTGGTCATTAAAAAGTGTCTTCTACAAAGTAATACAGCTGCTTTTTGCTGATGTGAAGAGTGAGAGATAACAGTATAAAACTCAGCCAATCTAGGTTCTAGAACAGGGATAACGCAGTGCTTTCCCTGAGAAACAACTTTCTGAATAGTCATAATGAAAGTGAGCATTATAGCCAGGGGAAATGGGACAAGTTTGTCTTGCAAGACTTGTTCCATAGGCTTTAATTGCAAGATAGATGAGACCTTGTTTTCTTTGAGAACTGTAGTCATTGAGATCTTATTTGAAGATTAAGGATCCTTAATTGATAGCTCCAGACAAAGATTTTCTGGCTTTCATAAAATAAAAGTATATCTTTTTTTTTTCAGCTGAAAACCAAAAGAAACCTGGGTTAGTTCTAAATAACTGGCAGAGATATTAGAGGTGATTTCTGTGCTTCATGGACACTACCTGAAATACTGAGGACAAGAACATCCAGAAAAACTTGCAGTAAGTCTAAAACCAAATTTACTATCAAGAAAAACTATTGACAGAAAATTTTCAAGGAGTCTCAGCTGCAATGCAGACCTGTGAGCTTTTATATGCAGACCACAGCTGTTCAAAACTCTGTACGTGGAATAGATGAAAGGTTGACTTTAATCTCATGGTATTTTAACCTGTAGTTTCTGGAAACCAGATATTTAGGTTGATAGGTTGCTTCTTCTCCTCTAATAACAAAGTTAACCTCTTAGCTTTTTAGCCCCTCAGCCCAGTAGAAGAGTGGAGGAAGGCAGTCCCCTGCGTGCAGGTGGACTGAGGATGTCAGGGTTCGTCATTTTTAGGAAGATATTTGAGGTAGGATTGGGAAGTGGTCACATTTCAAAACATGCAAAGAGGTGGGCAAAGGAAGCATTTTAAGTTTTGCTCAAAGTGAACTCACATACTTGGTTAGGTTTTATTCAGTTCTATCTTCAGCAGCTCCCAAGTTAGGGAATACAAATCTGATGCCACTTGTGATGGATTGCACATAGGACCAATTGGAGCTTACTAGCTTTAAAATTGATAGTACATAGACCAACAGTAGTGGTGCAGTTTTTCATTAAATGAAATGGAAAAGTGATTTAATAATTCTTTCTGTCTTAAATTGCTTAAAAGAATTTTAGACAGTTAAAAATTGCATGGATTTTAAACCATATGTGTAAGAGTGGAAAAAATAAGGGGTTTGTTTTTCCTATTTTTAATATGAGCCAGATGAAACAAAAAGATTGTTTCCTCGCAAACTATAGGTCAAGTACCTACGTAGGCTTTGAGATGGCTCTGTAAGTTTTCACGTTATCTTTCTTTCTTGACAGTATACCATTATGTGGTATATAATTTCAGCATTTACTATCTTTCTGCTCCTTTTATCTTCACACTAGGATTTCTTTCTAAATTCCAAGCTGTGCATTTGGTTTCATTGTATAACACTGGCTTTTACTAAACATTGGCTTTCCATATTCTTTGGTTTCATATTTGTCGGCATCAGGCTGAAATAGTAAACCTGCTATGTCTTTTTTATCCTGTTAAAGATAAAAACAATATGGCAAATGAACTATTTGGGGAACAATACTTTCAAATTAAAGAAGAGGGAAAAGTATTAAGTGTCACCACTGAGTCGAACTATATTGAAATCTTGAACTGAAGTGATTTAAAAAAAAAAATGCATAAAAAGGTGACCCAAAATGTTATAACTGTCATGCAGGACTGTGTTATCTTAAATTATTTATTTAACATCTGGTAAATATTATCCAAGCTATAGTACAGATAGATTGAATAAAAGAATCCCGATGCCAGGGGAAAAGAAGAATTGCTTAATACTGTTAGTATATAGAACTGTTCCACAAAGCAGTTCATTCTCTTTCTGCAAGGGGAGATGAGAAGCATGGCATTGGGGTAAAATGCATCTGCTTCATTTCACCCTGAGTATGAAGCTATCAAAGCAGTTTTAGGGATTTAATTTAATCTCAAACACAAATTCTATGAAAACAGTCTGACAGCGACATGAAATTTTACATAACTTCTTTTACCCCTCCCCCTTTCTAATGCAGCTTCCCAGCTGATTCATTTTATTTTACCGTATGCGTACTGGGGATCAGATTGAATTTTCTTTGAGAAAAGAAAATAATTAAGCCATCTATAAAGGTTTGGCTGGGCATGAACATAGCAGCGCAGGATAGAGTTACTTGGAGGGGGGAATCAGGTCAAAGAAAAGTACAGCAGGGGAAAGAAGGAAAAAAAAAAGAAACATCAAGTTCTGCAACTTGGGTAACAAAATAAAAAGAGGATGGAGCCTGAGAAGCGGGAAGGGACTTTGATTCCTTGTCAGTTTGTGGGTTACAAATGGAACAAAAGGCTTATCTTAAATATATGCAGGTTTAGAGACTTTTTTTCTGGAAGCTTTTGAGAGCTAATTAAATCACTGTTGAGTATTGAGTACATTTCTCCAGCGCTTCCATGGTCAGTTTCTGCTGAGCTCTTCTTAGCTACTTGATACTGCTTATGAAATAAAGAAGATTGATTCCTAAATAGTTGTTCCTATTCCCTCTTTGTGGAGTACATTATAGCACTTTTCATTCTTACAGTCTTTGCTTAAGCTGCAGGACATAAGGGTCCTATTCAGACTGCCAACTATAGCATCAAAGATTAGGAGCCTGCTATCGCATCTAAGTTCAAAAGGGTAATGAGCAATTCAGACCACCTAGTGTCTACAGCTGCCAAAGCCTGGATCCTGCACTCTCAACGGTGAGGAGGAGTCATGACACCCGGACTGTACATGCATAAATTAAGCACTGTGATTATTTTGTCCCACCCCACTGCTCTCTCACTGTATTGAGAAACAAATTTTGACAGCCTGGGCATCATGGCCTTGGGCTTTCCGAGCGCTGTCTTGCTCCACAGATAGCCACGACAGCTGACATAGCCTGAAGGGCCTCAGATCCCACTCCAAACGACCAAAGTCAACAAGCAAACAGTAATTAAGTACACTGGGGTGAGGATCGGGCTATTATCATTCCTCTGACATGGGCAGAGAGGGCTCAAAGATGTTATCTACCCATGAGCTGAAGGAGAAGAGTTGGATAGGGAGGAGAGAGAGACAAAAAAAGAGTGCCACTCCCAGAGGCACATCTTGCAGCATGGACATTATTAGACACGAGGGAAGGCACATGAGAGGATCCGCAGGAAACCAGGCTTCCTAAACTCTGCTGCTCGTGTGAACAGAGCCACATTCTGTTCCTTATCTCCAGCTAGAGCATCTGTACTGACCTCTCCAGATGAGGGTTTAGAAGTGAGGAGTAGTCTTACCACAGCATCTTCCTGGTGGTCTTTCTGTTTAATGCATTGGTGAAGCTACTTCAGCACATGGCAGCTCGGACACATGGAACTCGTAACACCTACCTTTCACCTAAGCTGTGGCCATATCCACTCATAAATGAGCAACCATCACAGGTCTGATTTGGACTGGATGGTGTCTTTGCCTCTTTGTGTACAGTGCAGCTTTCTGGAATCTTAAGAAGAACCCATCCATGTGTAAACTGCAGATGAAAGGCTGCACTTTATCTCCCTAAATACCCTGTTGGCACCTGTTTCCGTATCTCCCAATCTACCATTTTCTCATGGGAGGACAGGATATTTTGTTCCCCGCCCCAAAGCCAGTGGTTGGAACAGTTGCCCAGGCACATGGTAACCGGTCAGGTTAGTGACTTTTGTTTCAACACACATGGCAGCGAACATCAAACTTTTTCCAGAGCCTGCTCTCCTGGATCCTGCCACCATCAATGAGCAAGCAGCAACGACCACCCTGGACCGGGCTGACCCTCAACCTGGGGAGAAATACCTGGATACGTGAGAAGAGCCTAGTGTCTAATCATAGCATGAAAGCACATAAAGGAAAACCAAAAGCCAAAACACAAACCATGAGAAGCTCATCTGGCTAGTTGAAAGGTAGTGTGGAAAGATTAGGCCCACTCACACTTTATGCAAATGGATAATCATAAAGTTGAAGTGAAATGCCACTGAAATCCGTAATTCACAGAGCCAAAAGCCTTTCTCTATAGTTGTTCC
Source organism: Piaya cayana (assembly GCA_013389865.1). Lineage (NCBI taxonomy): Eukaryota > Metazoa > Chordata > Aves > Cuculiformes > Coccyzidae > Piaya > Piaya cayana. The sequence continues at coordinate 259,859 of WAAB01011803.1, read as the reverse complement.
AAGGTAAAACATTGAAATAAGAAATAATTTTCTACCATACCTGGATTTTTCTTGCAAACATGGTTAGTAGCAAATCTGAATCTGTCAGCACAGTAGTATAATTTAAATAGTACAGTTCACAGCTGACAGGGGATTTCCACCGACTTCACTTGGAAAATATGCTATTTGCTAACTCTTGTTAACAAGTAGTAAGGAGTCTGTTGCTTGCCCAGGGTCACATGAACCAGCAAGAGATGTTATTGAGGAGGAAGAGAAGAGAGAGGGTTTGACAGTAGCAAGCCAGATGCAGCAATAAAGCTTATAAATTTGTGTAAAACTCAGAGGAAATGCCTGCTAGTAAGTTGCTGACAACCTAGTTTATCTGAACTGGCTGATGCAAAGTCTGTGTTCAAGGTTCTTATTCTAAATCCTGACCAAGCTAAAAAACAGGTCTTGAGATGACTCTCAGGCTCATCTGACTCAAATTAAAAGTGAAGTTTTCAGCAGACTCCTAGTAAAACTCAACCTGGGCAATGCCTCCTTGAAGGGGGAGAGAGCAGGACGGTTTGGTACCTAAAGCATTAGGCACCTTCGCACTCTTATCTGGTCTATTGTGTGCACCATAATCTCATGCCTTCTTGGAATGACACATGCTGCCTCTGCAGTTTTCAGATTAGCTTTCCATAACCTGGTTTCAATGCAGCCAGATAATGAAATTCCTTGCTTAGTTGTGGTCTCAGTCACAAAATGATGGTTTGAAAGAAAATGAATGATAAGCTCTCTGTAACATTATCTTCTTCCCAACAAATTGCTACTGAAATGAATAAGCAGGATTCTTTCCACAGAAACAATGCAACAAACCATCATCCTTCTTCCATGCAGCCTCCTTTATTTACAGGGATAATATCAAAGTCCTACCTTCTTAAATGCAGAACCATCAGCAGAAGGCAATTTGCTTGATCAGAAACCTGTAAACCTGCCTTTCTGATGAATTCAATGCCCAAGGAGCCTCATCTCCCCACTCCTCCTCTAGTCAATCCTTGCACCTACTTCTCTTGCTTATTGTTTTTCTCTTTCCTCCACATCCTCAGATAATTGCAGTTAAAAATAATTAATTCATCCACCTCCTCATCAACATTTGAGAGTTTTTTTCAGGGGATTAGGGATGTGATTTTGTCATGAAACCAAATACCACAATTTTTGTTTGAAATATCAATATACAAAAGAGCAAATAGCTGTTTCTTCATCTGGGTTTGAAAGAAGAGTGTTTCTCATGATTTCTCAGTAAACCTGTAATTCTTTAGAGATCAAAGTCCCATTTGATAACAGCTATAAATATCTTTCAGCATAACACAGTTAATGTACTAGCATTTTGGGGTTTTTTTCCGGGGGAATTAAACCAAGTTTTCCATAAATCTAATCAAAACTTTTCACTTTAGTCCAGGAGTTTGTCATGATAATGCTTTTGATAGGTAATGTGTCCAAACTTGTGCAACAACATCTATAGTGAAAAAGAATCCTTAATAACTCTTTCCATAACCTAATAGATCTAGAAGAGTGTTTTTTCACTGATTATCACCACTAGCTCTAAGCCACCTTTCACTTTCATTTGTAAACATCATAAGTCTATTCTGTATGGCAACAAATAATGAGACTAGGAAGGTCCATTTACTATATATCATATGCCGGAAAGGTCTGTACAAAATTTACTGAGAAGGTAGGGATACATCCAAAAACTGAAATAGTTTTCAGAGAACTTATTTCAAAAGATTGTGGGTTTTTTTCATTATGGATAGTTTTTCTTTGTTGTTGTGCAACTGCACTGTTTAAGAAAAAAAGGTCAATACACTGCAAGGTCTTGTTTGTAAAGTTAGAAATGCAGTCTAAAATTACAACCACTTCCAAATTTATCCTTCCTCAGATCTCAGCTATCTCTAAATACGCAATTGGTAAAAAATAGGCATAAAGTTGGATGAAGGAATAGGAGTCCTTATTTTGTATTTCTCCCAAAACCAGAGGAAATTATTAGCAAAATCCCTTCAGACCTTAAAGTTTCTGGGTAAAGATGAGGAGTCTTTGTGTTTTGGGGAATGCTGCAATACCTGCAAGGTAGGATTTTCTAAGTGGTCTAAGTGAATTATGTTAGATAAAAAAACTTTTTTTCTGCTTACATAGGCAAATTTTCAGTTGGTACATTTTTTCTTTTTTATTTTTAGTTTCAGAAACAAATACACAGAAGTAGCAGCTGGACCCTTGTTACTGACTATACGTAACCTCAGTGTAGTGGCAACTGTGCTATAAATCTTCTCAAGATAATTTCTCCACATATTTATTCTTGAAGAGTTGGCAATATTAGGGAATTTTTCATGTTGCTCATAACTCTTCAAAGCAAAACCTTGTACTTGCAACTTGTTCCAAATTCACTCATGAGAATCATGTTTTCCCTCCAAAATCAATATTATTAAGAAATCAAAGATCTCCATTGATGTTTGTGAAGTTCATCAAACTGCTATAACACTGCGGGCTGGTTTTGTCAAGGAAATCACACAGGTCAATTTGTTAGAACAACTGTTGTAATTCATAAGACGAAAAAACAAGCATAGAAAATACTGCAGGATAAACCACAGGTACTGGTAGGTGATTGCGAAATGAAAACGCAAATTTTGCTGGGTGAAACATTCCTATTGACATAGACTATGTCTTACCAAAGCTATCAGTTTGTCTAGTGCTTAGTATTTTCACTAAAGAATTTTAATTCCTTGAACTTCTTCACAAATTTGTTTCTTGATTTGCATTCAAGTATTTAGTCTGCTTACCCATCATATTAAAGGACATACTTGCTTTGAGGAGAATGCCGAGACGTTTAAATCACAGATTATTTTATTATTAGGTAAGCTTAGAAGAAAGTTCGAGAAGCACATAGAAATTACAGGCTTTATAAATAAGCCTGCCCAACATATTTGAGTCTGAAATCAGTTAGAATTCTTTCCTGTAGTCACCAGTAATTTACATCCTTATGTGGATTATCATCATAAGTCATTACAAAAATCTTATCTTGGAACAGATACTGGAAAGATTTTTTTCAAGTGTTTTATAAGAGAAAAGACACAAATAGATGATGAAACATCATGGCAGTGCTTGGATTCTGAATATTACCCAATAAATATACTTTATTTAATTTCTTTAAAAGTTATTCCTCATTTAGCACCTGTTAATTGACAAGAATTTTGCTCTTCTGGTGGTTTTGTGTTTCTTATCTTCTCCCCTGTAGAGAACTGTGTTGTGGTGGCTTCCTCCTACATCTTATGGAAATCTCTCGTACACAAAAACTTAAAGACATTCATGACTACATCTCCAGATGCTGAAAAGGAGTCTGAATTGATTTTTCAAACTTCCCAAGCAATACTTTATTAGCTCTACTCCAAGTAAGAATATATTTTCTTTGCAGAGATGGTAGTTACACCTTGGAAATCGTTAAGCAGAAGTAGCCTTTAAGGCACATACATTAAGTACAAGAGCAGCATTTTTATAACTGTGAGTTTATCTTGCTCAAAAAATCCAGTAATCACTTCTGCATCTTTGGATTTGTACCAGTATATTTATGGTGACATTAACCAAATACTCATGTTTTTAGGTCTGGTGGCATAAAAGGATTTTAGCAGTCAGTTAGCAGATTTAGAGGTGAAAATACCCATTAGTATAAATATGTAGAGTAGGAAATTAAGACTGGGATTTCAGCTTTGGCAAAGGCAGAGTAAAACAATGACTTCGCTTATTTTTTTTCCTGCTCAGCTAACCAAAATCCAAATTCCATGTCTTGTGAGAATCAGAAAAGGACTTAATAAAAACAAAAAAAAAAACCAGTCCTGATTTGGCAAATCCCCACAGGCAGAAGGTGTGTACCAGTTTAGATCTTCAAGAAGTGGCTGCTGGCAATGAGGCAGAAGCAAGTGTGTTTGGTTTTGCCAGTATGGTTCCTTAGCTTCCTTGCGAGAACATCACGCAGACATACACACAGGACAAGGTAGAGCGACATCCAGGTACTCCCTTTTTGAAGTTTCTGCAGAGTTTTCTCCCCAGTCCCAAGCAGTAGTAATAAAATTTCCTGTAGGATTTCTCACTGTTGCCGTGCTTAAAGGCTCAGCAAAGAGCCTGAGCATCTGCAACTAGCCCATTTTGTGTACCTGGGTGGACCATAGCTAATACGGACCGCACAGTCCATGTGTGGAACACGTGTTCTGCCCTGAGACTATGGGAGCTGCATAAATTACACATGTGAAATGTGTCAAGCACATGCAGACATGCCCTGAATCCTTATGCATTTTTTGGTACAAAATAACTCCAGGAGTGTTTATTTCAACTACTTATTTATGAGGAGGGACTGTGGGGGAATCGGTGTAATATTCAATTTGCAGAAAACAGAAGATTTTATTTATCGCTGTGCTGTCCAAGTTGTAAAGTTGGATGCCAATATTTCCTTCCTTTCTGTGAATTTTACTCCTGCACATTTATTACTGTGTAGGATTGGAAAATCTTGCTGCAAAATGTAAATTAAGACAGCACAGTGGGCGCTTCTGGAGATAACCCAACCCTTTAGTCATCTGAATGTTACTTTAAGCTCTATCTCTCCTTATCAGCACTATTTACTAGCAGACATTTAGAGCAAATGGGAAGTAAAGTGTCTTTAATCTTTCTTCAACATATCAGTTCAGTTTCTTCAACATATCACTAGAGAAGAAAACAAATTAGAAGAGTCAAGGTGGAATTAGTACACTAAATCTAACCCCTGATTCTGCAGGACTTAAAATCTGAATCCACTATTTACACCTGATAAAGTAGGACACCAAATACAAGCTCTGAAAAGATGAGTTTAACTTTTGATACTGGATTTGAAAGTCACTGAAATTGTCACTGGAACAGGCATAGGTTTTTAACTGCCACCTTTTTCCTTCCATTGTATGGAAAGTGGAATTCCTCACTTCTTTTTAAGTTGGTGCTTCTTGTTGAGTAATTACCCTATATCAGGATAATTATATTTTTTCACCCAGGGTAGAGGAAACAGGCTGAAGGACCATGTAGGGCAGAGAGTACTGCATGTAAAAAAATGGCAAAATTTGGAAAAACTGAGAGTTTTATTTTCTTTCCTTTTTTCCTCACATTACTAATATGTCCACCAGTTCTGAACAATAATGTAACTTTAGCCAGAATAAACCAGGAATTTGAGAAATTGGTCTTTTTTAACTGAATTTGATCATAAACCTGAGATTAAATATAGGACATCCAATATTCCTTGCAGGGTAGAAGGAACTCAACTGAGACATGGAAGCAACATAATCCCCAAAAGCAAAAGAGCAGTTCTACTTCATGAGTTCTTCAAATCCATTGAAAATGGCTGCTCTTACAGAAAAAGAAACACAGTACTTTGGTTTTCTGAGACTTCTTTTTATTCTTTGTTTCTCTCACTTAAAATAAAAGTTATCTATTCTGTGTCGACCTTGTAGTACAGAACTTCCAGTGTCCCCTTGCAGAGTTTGGACTCATACAAAGCACAGCTGGTACCACTAATACTAATGGATTTCCTGGTTTTAGTTCAAGCACAGTAAACTTTTAGTTTAGTTCACACTAAATCTGAAGATAGATTTTTCATATTTGCTTTTCTCCAGTGAGAATCATAGGCTTTAAAAGTAGTTTTAGATGAAAAAAAGGAGAAAGTACTTTTTATTATGTTGGCAAAAAAAGTGTACCATTTTTTTCCCTTTATTTCATTCCACTCCCATGAAAGATCCTAATCAGAACCCCAGAACCAACTGGATGATTTGTGAGACGCCAGTGAAAATATATACTGCAATGAAACAATTTAAAACTTAATTATATACATTCAAGAAAATATCTGTCAAAACTGCTTCAAACTTTTAATTAACTGTACATGGAGCGTGAAGGGGTCAAACCAGTGTTAGTAAAGCAGGGTATGAAGTTTCATTTCCCTGTAAAATGGGAGACTGCAGAGGAGGAGACAGAGACCTACAGCCAAATCCTGCCAGGGCTGAATGACAACCTGAGGCCACTGAGAGCTGGGGACCCCTGGTGCATCAGAGAGAGGACCAGCCCTTCGCTAGACACAGAGCTGTCAGGATAAGGCTTTAAAAGTTGTTGAGCACCACAGAGATTCAAGCAGGTACAAGACAGAGACATGTTTTAGAATTCAGTTGAGATATTTAGGTTTTAACTTGCTTATAATTTCTTGTGTTTAATATCCTTTATCTAAATTAAAGGAAGGAAAGGAAGATAAAATCTTTCTTTCTGCTTACAGAGATCAACAGTATTTATTTATTCCTTCCCTCCACTCAGGAAAATATAGGCTGCATATATTTTTGTTTTATAGAACAAGCAAGATCAACAACAACAGGTTTGTGTAGGAACACATCCCCACACTACTCACTAGTGAGTGTCCCCCCAGCTGTATAAACTGGCTGGCAGTACCTGTGGTGGGCAGGGTACTCCAAGCAGTTAAAATGCAGAAACGTTTAAGTCAATTGCAAATTGGTTTAAGTTGGCTATCAACTTCATGATTAAACAACTCTTCTTTTTCTTAGTTTTTAGCACTTTATCCCAGCAGGTTTTCCATCCCATTTTAGTTTAATTCAGAGATGGGCATTCAGGTGAACAAAACAATGAGATTCTGTATCTGATAGGCTTTGGCACAGTATAACCTCATGCCTCCCTGTGGTTCTCCGTGTTCAAAGCTTTGAAATCTTTGTTTGACAGAATGGACATAGAAGAGGTTTTTGCAACTTTATTCCTTAGGTGCTTATCCTGCAGTGATTAACCCCCAAATCCTGCTCAAGCTTCTGGTCATTGCACCAGTGGTCAGCACAATATTGCACCAAGCACAAAATTTTCATGAATACTTAATGAATGCTTCAGCAAGTCTAGGACATGAATTCTGTGTGTTCACTTTTCATGCACAAGATTCTTTTCAAATTCACCAGTCTCTACCATTCACATTGTTTTGTGACAGCACCCTTTAAATCTTTAGAGTGTGGTCTCCTTCCCAAACACAGTAGGGTTCACTTCTGGCCAAAGATATGCATGCTAACATGATGAAGAATAATTTTAAGGCTAGAAAAGAAAACTACAAGTATGGAAAGTCAATAAAACCAAATATGTTCTCTATTGGATTGAAAATGTTGAGGGAAATTTTGGTACCTGGAAAGCAATTCTTCATATAGTCAGTGAACTGGACATAAAAAGATATAGTGGTTTCAAAGCATACAGTTGGTCACAGTAACTATTTTCAAGGGAAGTTCTACTAAGAGATCTTCAGGGAAAATTTCTTAGCAGATCATTGCTTAAACTGAACCAAGCTACCCTCATTCCATATGAAAGTTGTATTCCTTCCACAATGTCTTCATGGATAACAGTCTCTCAACAGCTTTAAGGAACTGGTTACTTAATGTGAATTTGTCTCTTTGAAACAAATCTGATGATCATTTCACAGGCTCGCTATCTTGGAGTGGAATGTGGTTTGGGATGAGAAATAAAATTTTTTGCATTCCTCCTGTCTGTGTAGCAATTCTCCACACTACCCAGTAGGAAACCAGCTTTTAAGGTGTTTTTGCCTCTGCTTTGGTAGAGGCAGGAGAAGCATAGTCACTCATCCACAGCTGGACTGATGGGTTTCAAGCAAGCTCCATTTCCACAGGATTTGAACTTTGCCTCACTGTGAACAGCTTGTCTTTTATCTAATCTCCCAGAGAAGACCCCACTTGCAATTTTGCCCTGATTAATTTTTCTGGTTTTCCTTCTTGCTCTGCTGTTAAGCACCAATGAGAGAAAGGCAAAATGATAAACATCTGCCTAACATGAACTTGAACTCTAGCCAACTTCGATTCTCGTCAACATTGATTTTAGTGCTCTGATTATAGCCCCAATCCACTGCTCTCTTTTGATCTTCTGAGTATTTCTCTACCTTGATGCACCGATGATGAAACAGTATTTGTCTTAAGCACCAGCAAACACTTCATTTGGGTTTCTAGCATCAGACATCCTGCTGACATGCATTAAAGGTATCAAATATCTCTGCTTCCCAATTGTCAGTTCATATTTTGGTGTTTATTTGCAGAGACTGGTAAATCTGATTTTCAACTATCGGTCACCCACATTTTGGTATCAAAACACTGTTTGGACTGGGTGGTTATTACATCCTGCTATTAATTTACACAAAACACCTACTTTAGTGGAAGTAAGTATGGTGCATGATTAAAATCTAACAAATGCAGTCCTTAAAAAACGGTGCATGAATGTGCTAGACCGAGCCATCTCATAGTGTCAGCATATGAAATATTTTTGTTCTGAACATAGATTAATAGACCTTTAATCTATTTACTGCCAGTACACTCTCATATTTTACTACATCTTTTAATAAACAGCTATTAAACTCGTATCTGTGCACACATTGACTGTTTAAGTAGTTGATCCTTGAAAATGCCATAACTCTTGTTTATACACAGTCATATCACTTTTCCCCTTCTTTGTAGGCATGGAGGCACTGTAAATATCAAATTTATATGCACTATCTTTGATGTGCCTTGTTACTGTTTAATATTAGGAAGGAATTAGGAAACATTCCAACTTGTGTGAATACCGCAACGTAATTGTACAATGAGAAACTTATTTATAGTTCACTCAGTGCTAGAAAATAGCATCTGCTAAGTTAAACCAGAAAAAAGTGATGTTCCTCTTATTACTCCAATACACTTAGCAAAGAAAGTTGCCACAGTCACTGCATAGTGTCTTTGGGAAATGCTGACTTTTCCAACAGCAGCAGTTCCATCTGTGTCATGTTAGTATACAAGCACGCTGAATGTCATGGGTTTGGGGTTTTTTTCCAAGTTTAATGATCGGTAAGATCTCTTTGAAAAAAAAAATCTTAGGAAAATTTAGGCATTTCAAAAATTCTGAGTCCAAGTTTTTCAACACAGAAGTCTTTTAAATTCAGACTGCTCTCTCTTCACCAGACAACTTTCTGGAATTGAAGTAGTTGGAGATTTTGCAAAGAGAGAAGAGCAGTCCAGAATGTCTATTCAGGACTGAGCTACAAATCATGGGGATTTTAACTCCACAACTTTTTGTCCTGAAAACACCATCTGTAGGTCTCTTGCTAAAAGCTCTCTTCATGGACCCACTTTTGTGGTTTGTTGTCAGTATTTAGGACTCTCTAATTGTCCAAACATTTTGGAGACACATCATCAGGAAGCAGAGGACAAATTTTCCTAAATAGGCTGGAATGGAGCTGCTGAACTGCTCGCAAAACCTGGCTCCATCCCAGAGGATGAAAATAAATGTGATGATGCATTTATTTGAGAGTTTCAGGGAAAGATGAACATGGATTCTGCATACAGCTGGACAGAATCACTAGTAAACTGTAGAGATTTAACCAGCAGATCTTTAGGAGGTTAACCTTTAGGAGGTTAATGCACTGGGGGCGTTATGGGCTTTCTGCACTGGAGCAGATTTCTCTCATGGAACAATCCCCAGAAGAGAAATCACAATAACACTGCCTCCTAGGATACCACAACCATCAGGAACAAGTGAGAGAAACTGTAGGATGCAGTGATGACGGAGTAGTGAATTAGAAACATGTCACGCCTTGCATGGCGATGCTTTACACTTTACACTACCTGGGGTCTACACAAACAGGATATAATTTGAGAGATTCTTACACATATTTTAGAGTAGTCTTCCTAGCATTCCTACAGTTTCAAGATCTTTCTCTTTATTTTCCGTACATTTCAATAGTTCAACAATGAAATAAATGAAAGGAAACTTATTAACAAAGATTTTAAATGCGGTCATAGCTGTGCTTTAAAGACTAAAATTTATCTTAAGAACCTCATAAATATAAACTCAGAAAAAATTAATTTTTATCTTCAATTTTAGGAGGCTTTTAATTTCACTATAATCCTGCTTATGTATTTTGCAGGTATTGTAGAAGTGGAATTTAAATGTATAGAGAGGCTGACATATATTCTTTAAATTTTCCCTTAGGTTTTTATCTTTAAGCACGTTACTTTTAAATTTTTCCCAGATGTAACATCATCTAGTACTGGGCATCTGTGTATGTACCTGTTGCAGCTAAACCATGACAGTACCTCATACACGTTCTTAAGTGCTCCAAACATGGGCTTTAAACCTTCTTGTTCACAAAATTCTCATGGCAAACTCACTGTTCAATGCAGCTGCATATATTCCTTGAGTGTACTTCTTGAAAAGAAATGCATATTTTTTTATTTCTGTAGTGAGAAACACAGCTTCAAAAGTCATGTAAAGCCAAAGGGAATTCCAAGAATGCATGCTTTAAGAAGTAATTATTTTCTTTTTAATCCATTTTTAAAATCATCACACAGGATTCAAAACCGAAAATGCATTCTAATTTAGCTGAGCAGTGTGTAACAAATGTCAGATTTATAAAGAAGGCATGCTATTAAATTTAAATTTAAAAAATAAATTGACAGAAATATACAGAGATTGTGTCTGCAGAATAGATTCAAAATATCCAGAGTACTTATAAAACATGGGATCATCATTAATATTGCTTTAAAGTCACAAAAGTATAGAAAATTAAATAGTTCTCTTTTATCTTACCAAAAGATAACACAGGAAAAATAGCTGAGAATTTGTATAATGATTTTGACTGTCATGTTACAAATTTAAGACCTGAGAAGAGAGATCGTTTTTGAACACCAATTTATATTGTCCTTCAGTGTAGAACATCATGAGCTGTTCAAAATTTCAGTGTCATTATTTTGCTTAAAAGTTTCAGGTCTATCAAAGGTTATTTTTTGAGAAGCTTGACATGAACCAGCAATGTGCACTCACAGCCTGGAAGGCCAACAGTGCCCTGGGCTGCATAAAAAGAAGTGTGGCCAGCAGGGCGAGGGAGGGGATTCTGCCCCTCTGTTCCTCTCTTGTGAGATCTCATCTGGAGTGCTGTGTCCAGTTCTGCAGTCCTCAGTGTAGGAAGGATATGGAGCTGTTGGAACAGGCCCAGAGAAGGCTACAAAGATGATCAGAGGCCTGGAGCACCTTCGCTATGAGGACAGGCTGGAGAAGAGTAGGCTTAGAAGAGATCTGATGGCAACCTAATAGTACCTGAAAGGAGCCTGCAAGAAAGCTGGAGAGGGACTATTCATAAAGGTTTGTGGTGGTAGGATAAAGGGGAATGGGTGTAAACTGGAGAGGAACAGATTTAGGCTTGATGTAAGGAGGAATTTCTTCACCATGAGAGCGGTGAGACACTGGAACAGGTTACCAAGGGAAGCTATGGTTGCCCCATCCCTGGAGATGCTCAAGGCCATGTTGGATGGGGCCTTTGGCAGCCTGATCCAGTGGGATGTCCCTCCCCATGGCAGGGGTGTTGGAACTAGATGATCTTTAAAGTCCCTTCCTACACAAACTATTCTACGATTCTATGATTCTATGATTCCATTTTTTAAAGAACTGATGTGCAAAATGGGTTTTTTTGAGAGAGCACATGGTGTCCAGGAAGAAGTACTCTCACAATGATGATATATCTGTGTGGAACTGAACTGAATGGTACAAGAAATCTTCCCAGTTTGTGTCTCTTAAAATCAGTAAGAAGTTTTTAAGCCCGAAGTTTGCATATGTAGTTCTTTGGATTGTACATTTTGACCAAATGACTGAAAAAACAATACTGGTTGGATAATCCTACTTATCAACCTCTAAATTTTGATCCTGTTCTCCAAGAATTCAAACTGAGTACCTCCAAACTTAGGTCATTCATTTTAATTTAAACCTTATAACCTTTACAATTTGGCAGTTTCATTAAATAATTTCTATTTTATATATATGTATTGGTTTTAATTATATATATATATATAAATATTTTAATCAAACAACTTAGAGTAAATAGAATTAATTTTAGTGTAATTAATAATCTCATGTTTTATCACAGTGCCTAAATATTGGCACAAGGGTAGGACAGTGTTGTGCCAGGCTCTATACAACAATCATGCACAACCTAAACAGACAGTGGAGCAGAAAGAGGAACAGAGAACGACCATACAACAAGCCCCATAAACATCTTTTTCAAACCAAATACTTTTAGAAGCCTGGAAGGAAGAAGGTAGTTATACAGAGCTGGTTTGCTGGCTGACTTCCAAAGAAAGAAATAGAATATATGGGGAAGACAAAATGAAAATCAAATGTAGACAGAGTGCTTAATCTTTTCTTTTCTAGAAAAGATCAAAACTCTTTTCTCCCCAGCAACAGCTAAAATTATACAAATACTTTCCTAATATTGGTGGCAAAGTACTTATAAGGAATTACTTCTTTGTCACAAGGGTAATATGTTTTGTTGTTACTTTATTTTTATCATTACAATAGTGTCTAGAGAACTCAAACAACGGACTCCACAACATTTTGGTTTTTTATAAACAAACAGAACCAACTTCCTCTGTGTAGGCAAACAGGCATAAATGAGTAAATTCAGAATAGAAACTCAAAATTTAGAGTAGACACTTTTACTGTGTTAAGACATTTTTCCACTAAACTGAATTACTCAGTGAAGGACACATCCTTTGTACATAAACCATGGAGAAGAGCTCCTGAATGGAACACAGAGTAGAGGATTTGTTTTGGGATGGATAATGAAGGTATAACAGAAATGCTAGAGTGTAGTGTCAATAAAGAGAAGGGTGATAAATGTGTAAGAATCTTATGATATAAAGTGACTGGGTGATGTAAATCAGTGTATTACATTCATTGTAAACAAGTGTGAAGTGATGTATGTTTGGAAAAAATCTTGGCTACAGAAAAACACTAGTAGGCTCAAACTGATCATTATGAATCAGGAGCCAAGGAGCAACAGACAACTCTATGAAAACATCAGCTCATTGCTCAGGGGTCAAAAAGAAAGTAAAATGCTAGAAATTACTAGGAAAGGAAAAGGCAATGAAACACGCATCATCATTATGCCTCTCTGTATCCTCTGTGCTCCCACATCTTAAATATTTTATTTAGCTCTTGCTCCTTATTCTCATTCCTTTCATTTTCAGAAAACTGGTCCTACTAGAACAGGAGATGTTTAGAGGACATTAACAACTATCGATGGTATAGAATAACTATAGAAAAGATTGTTAGTCTGCAAGAAAGATGACTGGAAAAGTCTATAAACTCATGGAGACCTGGACCAGATAAACAGAAGAGAGTTGCACATGGTTGTTTCCAAGGCACCTTAGGAAGTCAGCAAGTCACAGCTGCAAAACAAACAGAAGGAAGTGTTCATGCACCAGGAAGCTGTGGGAACTCTTTGCCTCAGCTGAAACCAGATGCTGAAAACTTGGCTATGCAGTTTGACCCAGTGTTGTCACTCTCATGTTTTTATACGCCAGCACAATTTTACAGTGGTTGCAGGAGCACACACATTATGTTCTTTCTATCACTCAGAATAAGAAAAGGAGTAGGGAAACAAACTTTCATAAATCCTGAGATAAATATTGAATTTATGATGAAAACACATAAAAATTTCTATTTATTTGGAAACCCAATCAGTGCTGAGATTGCAACCTGTTACAGCTATAGATCTTGAAACTTCTTTGGCATTTTGTGGTGCATTAGCACTACGTCATATATCCCTTATACTCAACAGGCAGCAACCAGGGTGTTGACTGCCATATGGAAAACAGTGACCAGGCATTAATGCATTTCATCATTATTACCCATGTCTGTGAACCATTAAAGGAACACCCAGGACTTAGATCGTAATTCAGCACGCTCCTAACTATCTTGAGCAATGTCACCACTTTCCCTGTACTAATGTACCAGCTGCTTCTTCACTAGAGTTGGAATCGGAACTCGGCTTCATTTACAGGAAGATCTAAGGACAGTAATATTTAAACTAGAAAACTGCTTAACTAATTACACATTCTGTGTGAAGATTCTCAACAGAGTGGAAACAAGATCAAAATAATGCTATTAAAGACCTGGTAATTGCTAAGGGAAGGAAGCAATGACACACCAAAAGCTAGTATGAATTCTCACAGCTGCTCACTGTCCCTTCACTGGCCCATTAAAATTTTTTCAGTCTTGCAAACCTATGTCACTCATGAACCACAAAGTATGCAGTAAAATGTGCAATAAGTACCTATATGGGAGAAGGCAGATTCAAAATGTGTTTAAAATGCCTCCAAACTATCAAGAAAAAATAAATTAAAATAAAATAAAGTAAAATAAAACTTCATCTTAAAAGCTTGGTTGCAATCTTTATAGAATACTTTTACTGAAGTCAATAAAACTAACTTGCATGTGTAATGGTGACTCAAATGAGTAGCCTTAATCTACAGTTTGGATCAGGGATGATGAAAGTTAGACTGCTGTATTATTAGGATAACTTATAAATTGCCAACACCCTGCACTGCTCCAATTCCATCATTTAGGAAAAAAGGATGAAAGACTCCTAAAATAAGCATAAATGTAAAACATGGGAATTAATACCTAGATTGAGACTATCATAGCCCAGTATTTTGCCTCTAAGTCAGAGCTGGGGACAGAATTCTGTCAATTCCATCAGCCCTTGTCCCTCTGGAATGAAAGGCTTGCCAACTCAAAGTAGGAGAGCTTACATCTTCAGAACATGACCGTAATGACCATAATCAGATAAAGAGACAGTCAGACTGCAAGAAAGCAAGACGCAATCTCAAAACACATCTAAGAAGGGGAGGAGAAGATTATAAAGCACAGAATTTGATGTACTTACTCTCTTTCTAGCATACACAAGTCTTTAGAGTGTGTTTTTAGATACACAACTGAAGAACAGATGAAGAAAGGTAAGAGTACCATACTCAGCTTGGGGGTTCCATGTGTTCTGCATATTGCCGTCTATCTGTCTGTGCAAAGAAAATGTGTTGCATAGGTCCTAGATTTCATAGAATCATAGAATCACTAGGTTGGAAGAGACCTACTGGATCATCAAGTCCAACTATTCCTACCAAAAAAACTAGCTTTCCATATTGTATTCTTCTCAACAAAGCACCTCCCCTTCACTCACAGTGCTAACTGCTAGCTGCAGACACGATCAAGAGGGATTCCCAAAAATGTGGGCAACTGTAAGCATCATGGAAGAATAGGTTTACTTTGTTTTATTCCGTTCTGTAGAAAAGCATATACAGTATAAGAACTTCTGCTCAGAAAGCACAGAGTATTTTTCATGTTGTGGATTAAGTCAAGTTTTCTGCAGACAAGTTCTAAGTCTAATTCTAATTTACCCGAACACGACTCTTGCAGTTTTTAGGTAATTTGTCATACAAGTCCCATATTTCCTTTTCCTTACTTACTTAAATTTGTCCCTCAGGGACACTGGAAAAGGTCTCTTTTTCCCCTTTCCTGTCATAGAACATTTTTTATCAGATTTCTCTGTGGAAAAAAAAAAAGGATGAAATTTTGACCTGGAGATCTGGTTGGGGAATTCTAAGTTAAAAACTTTGAGGAGCAAAATAGTGTTGGTTTTTTAAGTACCTGTCAGTTTATGGTGGTGAATGTTGATGAAACTTTTGTATGGGCAGCTTCATGGGATCCAAAATTGGATTCCTAATTTGACTATTTCTAGGAGGCTCTAAAACTATATCTCCCCACAGTACTTCATGAAATATCAGAGACTCAGGCTCAAGATTCTACCTCAGTTAGTGAAAGCCAGTTCATATCAAGGGTGAAAGAGAAACACCTTAGAATAGTTAAACTACACTTCAACAGTTAAATAGTACTTAAAGGGATAGCTTTAGACATGAGAATGATACAGCAGAATCCTTACCCACCCTTTCCTCCTATAAGAGACCTATGCACAATATTGTCACTTCTTCTCAGATGGGCTCGGATCCAATCATGTAATCTAAAAGTCATGGGAAGAGTTCTGCTTTTTGTTCCACCATGGTTAGATGTATGGAAACTGGAAATATAATCCATGGAAAGTATAGGTACAAAAGAGAGAAGAAACCAATATTGTTTTAATTACTAACTAGTACATCTATTATCCTCAGTTACTCTCTTTTGCAGAGGTTCCTTGCAAATCTTTAGAAAAAACTTTTCTCTATACCTGAAGGAAATTCAAAGAAGCTAAATGGTTATGCAAAAAGTGCAAAAAAAAAAGTCATGTAAAAAACACATTCTGTGAACTGCCATTGCTGAATTTTGAATATTTTAAACCTTTTCTGATGCTGGGTAGTGAGACAGATCTCTTTATATTAACTCGGACTTCATAGATGTCACGTGATAGGAAAACATTCCAAAAGCTAAGATACAAGATTACTTTTTAACCATAGAACAAACCAACAGGAATTTTAATCAAGACAATATCCAGTAATGACTGAATGGTTTTGGAGGGGATCCAGAATACACATTTGGGAATTTTAATCTTGACCGCCTTTGAATTTTGTAAAAAATATCTTGAAGTTTGGGGAATATGCCACTCTGGCTGATTCCAGAAATGAGCCATCTAAGGTATTACAGTGTTTCATCTGTTCAGACACTGAATATTGCAGACCTATTTCAGTAATTCATACCAGATAAGTTCACAATAAATGAGCCTAAGTGAAGGAACTTGTTTCTCTTAAAGTAAGACAGCAAGTCAGAAATGGAAGAAAATGTAACTAAGTCAAACATCTTTTTTCAAGTCTTCCTCATATTTCAGAAACATATTAAGGCAGCTGCTTTTCTTCTCATCAGTTAATTTAAAGTTATTGAGACTATATTTTTTCAGCGACAAACTGAAATTTCTTACACTCTGAGTGCTTTTCCGTGTGTATATGGATACATGTCTACATATTTATCGTGATTAAAGTGTTCAGAAAATTTCAACCACTCTTTTACAGAGGGTTCACATTATCTTCAAAATATATGCATTTGTTTATCATTATTCTAATGCTCCAACCAGTGCCTGGGTTTCTTTTTTTTTTCACTGGAAGTATATGACAACAGGCTTTGCTGTTGTGTATATATAATGCTGTTGTATGACTGGAAATTCTGACAGTACGAAACTACATATATTACCATAAACTATGCCTCAACTTCCATTTGTAGTAATGTTATATGCAACCAATTTAAAATAATTTAAGAAAACAAAACAATTGATATTTCTCATTTTCTGCTTGCACAATGTCTCATTTGAAATATAAATATCAATGAGAGATGAGATTTTAGGCAGAAAATTTAGGCTTCCTAGCATGAACAAGAATGGGCATTTTAGAGAGGTGCTAATCTCCCATTTCTAGGAAGGGCCAGATTCCAGCTACTGCTGGACCTGGTAATGATGGTGACTAATACTTTAGTGGAAATGTGGTAAGAAACTACAAAGTGGGAAAAGTATTCACATTGTTGTTACCTTTCTGTATTAATGTAAATTCCCTTTCTTCTGTTTTCTTCTTGTAGCAAATCACACAACTTAATCTTCTCTGTGCAGTGAAAGTTTAAAAGTCTAATTCTGTAAGCTATAAAACAAACTAAGCACAGAAAGGAATTTACAGTATGTTTTAAGAATAGGGGAAGAGGCTAATAGAGTTGTATACATTTCAAGGATAGATATAATCAAGTGTGTACAATATAAAGCAGAAGGTTCATAATGATTGAAAAAGGAGAAGGGAAAAAAAAGCTATTTTGTAGTAGCTGCATGAACTCTGGCTGAACCTTGCTATTTGGCAGCCTCCAGTAAGGACAGCCTAAGATGAGGCATTAGGGTTTGAATCTGAGAAGCTGACATCAAGCAGACAGCAAGACATGATATCTTATTTTCCTGAGCTATGCTGACACAAATTGAACTCCACTTATTATTTTCTTATGCCAGTAAAGTTGCGTTTGGCATTTAAGCATTTTGCTTGCAGATGTTGGAGTGCTGGTTGTCTTAATTTAAATAATTTGCAGATTGTTTGGTAGTATTAAAGGATAGAAACTCATTCTTCATATGAGTCCAATTTTATAAGCTTTATTTTTTTTTCTGACCCTTTGCAAGGTAAGAATTTGATATTAAAACTAAGTAGCCCTAGGGTACAAAGCCAGTTCTCTGTGTTATTCAAAACTAGGAGAGGAGAAAACTTGCCTTTGAGCTGTTTAACTGATTCAAATAAGAAGAAAAGATGAAAATTCTTTGCAATTATTTGATCTAAGGAAAATGGAGGTGTTATTTATTTATCAGGTAATGTAAATCATAAGAATAATATAAATAATATATGAATAGCAAGTAGTTAATTCTTCTAGAATATTCTTTGTTCTTTAAGTGAGTTAGACATTAACAATAACATCTAGATACCGTTTTTCATAGAGCTAAATTGAGAGGTGAATGGTCACTTCTGTACATGTGATGCTTGAACTTTTTCAGTCACTACCATACAAATGTTATAGTTTCCCTTTTCTTAAAAAAAAATATGTCATTTTTCTCTTGTACTTTTCCTTGCTTTTACTTACTTGTTTGTATTCCTAGTCAAAACGTTCTATGAGAATACTAGTGATTTTTTTGAGAAGAGAATAAGATGTCAGTTTGCATTACAACCCCCCAGGGTAAATGGAGAGAATTCATAAAGGGTTAGAAAAAAATGAAGTGCTTTATAATGAAATGCACTTGATGTAATTTATGACTATACAGTTAGAGCATAGTCTTCCTTTTCCATTTTTCCCATGCTGTCTACAAACTCTTAATAATTGTCTAGGGGAAAAAATATTTTGCCACATATTAAGAAACAATGCAACTTGTTTCATTTCATTAAAAAAGATACCTTTGAAAAGTTCATGGCCGCGTTCTCAGATTACACTCTACAATCCAAGAAGATGTGGCTGGGGTTGAGGGATGGGGGATCAGATAAAACTATAGGTCTAGTCAAGGTAGTGAGAGGCCTACCAGCAGTGCCAACAGCACAGGCCATAGATAACACCAGGGTCTTCCACATATACTCATTTTCCTAACTATAAAATTGAAAATAATAATATCTATCCACTTCCATAACAAGCTTTGAAATCACCAACTGAAACATATCAATAGCAGGAATACCCAGAAGTATTTGTGATTAGAGGCAATTGAGTCTGCTCTGCTTTCAAACCAAGTTAAATATAACACACAGGGTGTCTATGCAAAATTATTTACCTAGATTACAGAGAGTTACTTATGAAAAATGTGATAACATGCGTCTAATCATAATGTGTATCTTACCTAAAGCGATATTTTAGTATGATTTGATAGATTGCTCAGAAAGTCATTGAAAAAAAATGTGTATCTTTTGGACTACTAGGGATTAATGGAGCAATTAAGGAATATACAGACATTGTGGAGAAATTAAATGATTTCTTTGCTGTTGTCTTCACCACAGAGGATGCAGGGTGACTTACCTTCTCTTTTCTGGAAATAGAGATGAGGCACTGTCAGAGACTGCAATGTCAACAGAGGACGTAGCGGAACAGAAGGAAAAAATTAGAGAACCACCAGCTATTAAAACAAGAGAGTATATTTCCAAGGGGTTCCAAAGGACCTTAAGAATGAAGTGGTTGAACTGCTAAAAACCCTAAAATTCAGACTCATTAAAATGAACTACTGTGCCTGATCACTAGTGACTATCTTTAATAAGAGAGCTACAGATGATCCTGGGAATTGAACACCAATTTCTTTTCTTAATATCAAGGGCATTGTGAAACAAAAATAAATAAATGAGAATCCTAATAGAATAAAGACAGTGTCTACCTAGCAAAGAAAAACATGCCTTCCTAATATATTAGAGCTTTTCAGACACATTGCTCACAAAGAAAGAAAAAATAATTTAAACCACCTTTGACAATGTTCTGAAAAGAGACTATTGAGAAGTGGTCAAAGGAAAAGAGGCAAAATTATTTCTAGCTCATCTACACAAGGTCTGTAAGCACTACACAGTGGGTTACTTCTGAACACCTTTTGTGGGTGCTCCTAATGAACAATTTGAAATTGGGTTAAGCAATATTTCACCAATGCAGATCTGGATGGAGAAGGGAGGAGCTAAGCTATCTGTTCAATAAATTAGTCGATGATTTCCAGAAGACTGGAGTTTTATCAATGAAAGATTGTTTTATGCATTTATGTAATAATTGAAAGCTTGGGTTTAAAGCATTAATATTGATTTAAATGCAGACTAAGGAAGTAGAGATTAGTACTATTTAGATGTCCCCAGACTGCAACCAGCATAAACTCACGTGACACATATCACAGCTTTTATGGCTTTTTATCTTCAACAGGACTTTCTCCACGCTACTGCTAATGGTGAAAAGACCCACAGTGAAACCCAAAACAGAAGCATAGGAAAAAACTGCGTTTTCTGCATCACAGATGAGCTTAACTAAAAACAAGCACACTAGACAGAGAAAGTTTATCTGGAAAATATATAAGAAAAGTAAGCTTAGTATAAAATACCTTTCATCCAGAAAACCAAGATACATATTCAGTGCTAGAAAGTTGCTATTCCATTTCTTCCTCTTGCATAAAGTCACACAAAAATAAATTATGTTGCAAATCTATTATTAAACTCAAGGCAAATTAGCTATGGGCTTTATTAAATTTTATTGTATTTTATTTTTTTAGCCTACATATGCTGTACTTTGCAGTTGTCTCTGATCAAGCTTTCATATATAGCATGGAGCTAATGAATTACTTCTGCATTCAGTCACTTAGAGTTCATGAATCAGTCATCTCCTCCCAAAAATGGCTCTGGTCTTGATCTTTAACTAGTGTAAATTAACACTGTGCCAAGAAAAAAAAATGGGGTTATACAATACTGTACAAGAGTCAAGGACCTAGCAGTGTATTATTTCTGTGCCATTGTTATTATAGTCGCTTATATAAGTGTTACAGATCTTAAGGGTTATATAGAGTAGATCATCTGTAAAAATAAATTTTAAATTTTCTTTTAATTTATGAAAGCTTTTCCCTTTGTTGACAAATATCTCCATTGACTTAGAGCAGTTCCCCGTGAATAGTGCAGTTTGGGTAATACTAATTTCTTTTGAGTGGTTTGTATTTGTACCTTAGGAAATAAGAGGAAAAATATAGAAACAGAAATGTCTTTGTTTTTTCCTTATCATAATCTGTGTTTCTATAACTTTATAATCATTGTGTTATTTCCCAATAGCAAGACCCTACTTCAGGCCACAGGCTTTTATTCCTTAGAAGACTTTTTCAGTAGTTTGCAGTTCTCCAAGTAATGAAGTTAAGCTGCATCTTTGTTATATCTCGCAGGTGTAACACACCAAGCACAAAACCATAGCAATGCTAGTAGATCTAGCCAAGAAAAGCAAAATACAGAAATAAAGAACCAAAAAGAGAGTCCCTGTGTGTTCTGTCCTTGCTGTTAGGCAAAAATAATGCAAGCTGCTCAGATACTGCCATAACACTCTGTATGAAATCTCTGATGTAGGGCTGTGTTCTGGTTTAGTCTCTATCTGTTTAGACTTCTAAATATCATTAAAAATGAAAGATATTTAATTGCTGGAATAACTAAGAAAGTATCTGCACATTATAGTTTCAAAGCCAAGCTGCTGCCATCTGAAAGTCCCTGCTTTCTCTCCCACACACCTAGGAGGCTGCTATAGGCAGGAGGAGTTTTCTCATCCCCAGCAGCTGCTGCCTTTCCCCACTGCCCATTTTGCCTATGTTACAGCTTGAATGTGATCCTAGACAGAATAATCTCTGATATCTTGTTGTGCTCTCCCTTGCAGCTCATCTTCTCCAAAAGCAGCATTATCAGAGAATCCATTTTCCCACCATGGTAGCAGCCATCTGCTGCGGCTTCAACATTAGCCTGAGTGCCAGGCATCTCTGGGATAGGAGGGAATATGAGGATGGGGTAGAAAAGGAACAGAACTTTGCCAGAGAGGTGTTTGTTTGAAGAATTAGGGAAATTGAATACTGAGATCACATTCATCCCAGTTTTCTACATGCAGTTAATAAGCTGCAGGGAAATATTAATATTCAGTAAGAGAATTGTTTCTGGGAGGAAACTGGAAATGTTAATAGCTACTGGTCAAAATTCTCTCTCACCGGACTCCATGGACATTACTAAACTTAATCCAGGGAAGAATTCAATCCACTAGGTTTAATTTAAGTACATAATATGATGCAGTGCTGGGAAAAAAAAAAACCACCAAAAAAACCCCACACATCTATTTGATCAATGTATTTTTGACATGCCTCTTATAAGTTCAGAGAGTTGAAGTTCATTATTCTTTAGCTTTAGTGTGACTGCAGGTTGAATGTCATGCTCTGTTTTGGTTTCAACAATTACAGAAGAGGCAGGATGGAGCTAGGATCTGTCTGTTGAATATGTATCGTTTACATGAGAGGTGGCAAAGAGGGGGCATATCCACACTTTGTAAGTGCAAGTGTTATATTAATATTGAAGTGAAGCAACTTAGAGTGCCTAAAGGCATCAAAGCAAGGAATTAGGGGATGGCTACAACTTTAATATTAGGGAAAACATTTGGAGGGCAAAAACTTTGGAGGGGAAAAACTTCATGGAGGTAGAAACCCATAAACTTCAGTTGCAGTGAGAGAGTCCTGACACTGGAGCCAGACCAAAGTGAAGGTGAATCTGATGGGCAATGTTATGCAATGTGTAGTACTTTCAAGTGAAATCTAGCAGGTGTCTCTTTTTTCCCTACAGGTCTATACCCCATCGACATTATTCAGTCAAATAATCTCTTCCAAATTAGGAGGACAACCTCTGTGAAAAGGCAGAACTATTTATTCTACTGGTGGTTCAGACCTTTCCTGACACATAATGGCAAAGAAACAGAGGATTTATGGTTGTAATATCATCTGACTTCTGCATCCAAAATTTAAAACATGAAGGATAAAATATGCTTTCTCTTTTGGAGAAAAAAAAGGCAGAGGAATTACATTCTTGGCATATACGTTAGAAATGGCAGCACTGATGAGATTATATCTGTTATCTTCAAAATTGCTTTAAACCAGAAGCTTGGGTAACAAAGGACAGACGTTACTTTCATATTAGCATATATGTCATGTTTAATCAATCAAAAGAGAACTGTAATTACTTTACTCTCCTCTTAGCTAACTTTAAAGAAAGAAAGTCATGAACCTATAAAGTAAATGTCATCCTGTTTAGATAGTTATAGTTTTATAGGTAATTTGTTGCAGATTTTATGCAGATAATTTATAATTATTTCCTTTCATGCTCATCTTTTAGCCTGACGTCCAGTTTTAACACAAACATAAGGACTGCAGATGCAGGGAAAGTATCAATGGAACTATCTGGTTTTTTTCCCAGATTTGGTGCACACACTTACCAGTTTACCAGCCACTGTGTGGCTTCTGAACTTGCCAGTAAATTGAACTGCTATATAATATTGAAATGAAAAATCAAGTGGTGGTAATAATTAGTAGGCCTGAATAGGTGACCTGTGACTTTCAGGAGATTTTTGCCTGAGAAAGAATTCATTTCTTTCCCAGCCTAAGTCTTTGGTATCACTTTGTTTTGGGTACTGTGCAAAAGGTGGTTTCGAGTACATTATGCTACTGCTGTGAAGGAAACAAATTGCTTAGACAGTTGAGCAGTGAACTTTAAATTGTCAAATGTGTTGAACTGCACATACAGCAGCAAGATGACTGTGTTTCAAAATAGTCTCAAATTGCCACAGCTACTTGGCTTTAGTGTATTTCCCACCACAAAATAGTGTGTGTTTTCTGCTTCATGGGTAAAACCTCTGTGTTGGAAAAACTCTGCAGTAGTCCTGGGAAGAAAAACAGAAAAAATGTATTTATGCAAGACAAGATTTGTTACAATTGCTTGCTGGTGTTATAAGATAATTTAGTTTTCTTTTGCACTTTAGAATTCTCTTATAGATTTAAGAGGCAGAAAACTAGTATTCGTAAATATTTTAAAATGGTAAGCCAAAATGTGGATTTGATTTGTTACGAGTATTGGCAGTCTGACTGTTGATCATCCTTTCTCTTCCAGCCTGCAATAAATTCTACAAAAATACATTATTTCATCACTCACCGAACTGGACTGATTAAAATATGCACCAGGGATACACTCCCTAGCCATGAGAGATATCGATTAGACTTTAAAGCTCTGTGTGTCTTTTATGTTGCTAAGGTACCCTTGTGTATAAACACAGCAATCCCATAGAGGTTTGACTAATGATATCAATGCTTCAGAGTTGGTTTTCAGTTTTCAGGGGCCAAATATCAGCACAAACCCACCAGATTAGTAAGTCAGTTTTCTGTCAACAGTAATGCAGAAGCAGCGATACATCTAGTGTTCTGTCCACCTGCCTCTGGCTTCCTAGTCTGAAGTACTAAATAGCCGTATACATCTGGGTTGATTAGAGAAACCTTTGACATGAGTCTGGAGTGAGGCTTAAACTTCTGTTTTGGATCCATAGGGAAAAATGCTTAACCAGCTTTAACCTCTCTGCAATGGTTCCCTTCAGGCTGTTATGAAACATGAATTCATCTGACCTCTTCAAGGTCTGTTTATATCTTCCTGTCTGGGAGATCCAGTCATTCCTTCCTTCAGCCTGCTGCAGACAAATGAATATCTCATGGTACTGTCATATAAAAAGCTACTTAAAACATTTCAAAGCCAAAAGGGCTGCTAGTTTATACTCTTTGAAAAATCAACACAGTGTCTAAACAGCTCCATAATACACAAGACTTCTGCCGCTTGGATTTATTTTGTTCCAGCTCTGGGGTTGTTATTTCTTCTTTCTGATCAATGTGTTATTTCAGTTAACAGTATTTTTCATTTCTATAGTAGTAAGGATTAACTTGTCTAGTCAGAAGATGCTTCAGCTGCATGTCTGATTCATTATGTTATGAGACTGGTTTTTCAAAGACATTAAGCACCTCGAAGTCCAAGAGCAACACAAAATACCTGGGAGTATGAGATACGTGTGCCATGGGTCTGATGGCCAAACGCAAGAAACCAGTGATGCCAACACAGGAAGAGATTGTGGCCCTATCCACCAGTTGCCAAACAACAAATTACTGCCAGATGGAGGGCTGAAACTTGAATTAAATTGTTGACTTTTGCTGCTATTGTTTTGATCTTGATAGTAGGACCCAGGAGAAGTGAATCATGTTCCTGACTCTGCCACTGGCCATTTTTTTAAGCCCATTCCAGTCCTGCATTACCTTGACATCAAGCCGACATTGTGAGTTCTGCAAGGTGGGTATAAACCATTTCTTTTGTGTTACATTTGTTGGATAGAAGCAATGGAAGCTGATCCTGTCCATGTATTGATATGCTGGATGGGAAAGGGAACACATTGGATCTGTGTTGCCTTTACAAGATAACTGCAAAACAATCAGGTTTTAAAGGCAAGGGATAGGATAAAGATAAAAGGTAGGAGTAAAGTGTACTTCTGTTGCAAGAAGGTAAGAGAGTAAGAGAGTGCTGAATATGCAGGGAGGTCTTTCCTCCCTTTGAGGGCAAATCTATCATTCTCTATCAGCTCTGGCTGGTCCAGTCTAGGCTGGGTAACTGAAGAATACTAAGAAAAATAGTCTGGGCATTGCTTGGATGATGTAATGAATAATTCCACATATTGGTGAGAAGACAGAACTGTTGAATTAGAAATAACCCAAATCCCAAACATGGGAAGGCAAGGAGAAGAAGGGAACCTGAGAGAGGGTTACCATAGTGCGAGGAGATAGGAACAATAATAGAGAAGCCAAGAGGAGGATTGAGATAAAAATAGGTTAGAAAAAGAAAGAATGATTAGGTAAGAAGGAGAAAAGAGTGAAAGAAGGAAAAGAGAAGTCACCAGAAGAAAACATAGAGGTGTGTAAGAAAGGCAGAAGGGAGAAAGCTCCAGATGATGAGGAAGGAGGACATACTAGTAAAACAATAAATACCTGATGGAGCCACCCCCTGGGCCTCCTGACTGTTCCAGACCTCTCGGCCACCCTAAGGGTCAGTGTGCTATGTCTGCAGAACTGTATTAATTATTTTATCCCTGTTCTGCCAGCAGCATATGACCAATGCTAAAGAGCATTCAGCATCTATAAAAAATCTATAAAATTCAAGTCAAATCAAAGTTTGAGGGAAGTGAGGAGTTTAAAAAGTTAGTGGTAAGAAACATTAAATATTCAAGGTTCTGAAGTTATACAAATAACTTAAGAGCCAAGAATGCAAATAAAGCCCATATTGGTTACTTATATGTTCAATATAACTCCACATAAACATTTAATTCAGGTATAGTGACATCATTTTCACCTTCAATGTTATTTATATGTAGTAATTGTGTCTTGTTAAAATCAAAGTTGTACTATCTTAGAACAAGCCTATCGACTCTAACTTGTGCATTATTAAATATGAATAGTGCACTTCCTAGCAATAAAAACCTTATTTGAGTACAGAAATATAATTTTTAAACGTTTTTTTTCTTTCAGATTATGTTATTTTGAGTAGGATAGCACATTGAATTATTCCATAATTTTACCTCTTTCTCCCCTATAAATCCATACATTTTTATATTTTCTATAATTTCTTTGGGGGCTGTTTCCTTTGTAACATATGAGAATATTTTAATTTGGTTTTCTCTCCATTCCAATCATTTGGGGTTAAATTTTCTCTAATAGACTAATCCCAGTCCAAATAAGTTTAATGAGAAAACTCCAATGTGATAAAATGGAACCACATTTTCCCTCTTAAGCCTGCACAGCAGACTTTTCTGGCATAATTGTGTCATTCAAGGGTAGAATGAGGTGTGATCTGTGACAGGCGTAAGCAAAAGCTTTCCATAGTGCTGCAAGTAAACTGACAAAAACACCCTGTTGCCATTTCCACCCTATTTTGTTTGTCAAGCCTGAGAAAAGTTGTATCATCAAAAGTGGAGATTTGTTGCTACGAGTTGCTTACTCACTATAATGAGAGGACATTTCTATTCCAGCAAGACCTTCCAAGTGTAGGCCTGCACTGAATTATACTTGTGTAAATTGAGACTAATTCTGCTGCAGTCTTGCAGTCAAGGTCATGTTCACTCTTGGTGTGTGCTGGTGAGCTAGAAAGTTGGCTGGAGAAAAGTTTGCTAGGACTCCGCGTGTTTTCTAAGTGAAAATGGGTCCTGCCCTCTGACCAGCCTGTTCTAACTCTCACTTGAGAAGATGTGGCCATATTCCCAAAATGCAGAACCAAGGCACTCCATGAGACAACTTCTTACAGGCACGGCCATCTCACGTGCTTTCTGTTATGCCTCTTTTCTTTGATCTGCTCTGCCTGCAGCTGAGATGGAGATCAAAGAACAGCTGAACTCTGCCTCTTATCTCTGCACTCCCGTGTCTTTCTCCTTTTCCTCTTTATTTCTGACAATTGTAGACGAAGCAAGACACAGAGGGAGCTCCTCTGTACTAACTCCCCACTCTGGAGAGCTGCAAGGAGGGTCTTGCTCTATTGCCTCAAGCAGTGGACCACTGAAAAATGCCAGAGGTGGTAAAATCTATGGTTTGTGGTTCAGCTTCATGGGAGCAATATGTTGATTCTTATTGAGGATGCAGGGGTGCAAGAAAGTACTTAATGCTGTAGGCAGTTCTTTCTGAAGAGGCAACTGTTGCCTTAAAAAGTCCCAGTGACTCTGTTAATGAGTGTGAAAACAGCACTTTTCTAGAATAACAAAAGGACTTCTGAGGCAATGGCTTTGCACTTACAAAAGAGCAGAAAAGACAAATCAGTTCATATTTACCAATGTCAACAGCGTTTTCCCTTAACTCTTACGCTTTATATGTCTTTTCATATGTCTTCTCTCATAAGCCACATCGAAGAAATGTTATAACATTTCTGCCTAGATGGTCTTGATCTTTCCAATTCTCCATTATCCATAACTTCTAAGTGAAAAAAAAAAAATCATCTGGATCTTCAAAAAAAAAAGCTGTTTGAGCTTTAGCCAGTTCCTCTAAAGCCCACTGACTCAAACAATGTGTGTCTGGACTTCCCTCCAAGTGTGCCTACACTGGCATCTTAGTTCTGGTCTGGAGAGTGTTTTGGAGGCAAATCTGATTGCCCTCACCTGCTGTGTTTCAGCTGATAGCCAGGAGGACTCCCAAGAATGCACACTGGTTTTCTATCGGCAAGAGCTAAACTGGAGGACAAGGTTGAGGAGATCAAGCACAATCCAGCCACTAATTGTTGTTACATCCCAGAGCTGGTGGTTATTCAGTTCACAGAGGTGGTACAAAGCCAAACCTCTCAGACATCACTTTGGGCTGACAACCAACAGTTTCTCTTGGCAGACCTGCTTCTATTGCACCATTGTGCCTGCAATGAGGGCTCAGTGTCCAGCACGCTTTGAGAGGCTCAGTTCCTCCTCACTGGCAGAGCAGTGTTTCTGAGGAAGTCAGTTACTCTCTGAATTTGTGGATTCTGCATTTTAATAGAAATAACTGCTCTCACTTTGTGCGTCTCTAATGCTTCTGGGTCCATTACACCAAATTTAGGATCAAGAACTGCATAAAAATACACTTCTTTGAGGAATAAATGAACCAGTACATTAAAAAACAAAACCCAAACCAAAATATTAACACACCAAAGAAAATCCTTATACAAACCCCCAACACATTACTTCTCACTGGTGAAGGATTCAAAATAAAATTTAACCACCTTTCCAACCACATGAATGATCTTTTAAAAGAAGTCTGCTTGTCGGAGAGATAGGATGCACATATTAACAGAGTTTTTCTCTCCAGGGTACCGCTTCCATATTTCAAATAGCAAATGAACTGAGACTTAAAATGAATGAGCTGTTTAAGAGCAATACCTCTCCCCTTGCACCTGCCATTGATGGCTATCAGTGGAGCTCCATAGCTGGGGTTTCAGTAGCACTGATTCTTGTACCATGATTATTTTCTCTAGTAATGCATTTAAAAAGCACTAGCAGTCTACCAACACTGCTACACAGCATAGCAATTCGTGCTAAACCTGAATCATCCTTGTTTATCTACTTTACTGCTCTTTAAAGCAAACAAGCATCATGTGTAATTCTACCAACTTTATTTATCTTGATTTATGTAATTATGCATATGGTGCTAATTCTTGTCTTCAGCTGTGTTTGTTCAAATTACACACACTTCCCTTAATGCTATTGTACTTCTGGAGACTGATCTTTTTAATTCCATGTTTGCATTCATTTTTATGCTGTTCAGTTGACTTCCTTTTTATATTTCTAGAGCAGGAGCGCTTACTAAAGTAGGCATGAGGCATATACACAAGCCTTGAATCTGTCTTGCCATCACTGTCTGTCTTTTAATACTCTTCCTGAATTTTTTAATCTAAAATATGAATAACAATTTAATGCATTCTGGAGGGGGAGATGGGCTTCCATAAAAATATCATATTATATGAGTTGCATGGCAAAAGGATTTGTGATTTGAATTATTACTGAACCTTGCTGAGTATCCTTTCACAATCATTTGCATTTATAGTGCTATAGGAATAGGGTCTTTATGTAAAAGTTACGGCATCAGAACCCTGTGGTTTTGGCTGTGGGCTTCCACAGTTGAGCCATTTGTGGAAGTCAAAATGTTGGACTAGTTCAGCCCAAGTATGTTAAGGATGGTTCCTTGAGAGCATGTTGACAGCCCCCATTGGTCTATTTCTTTAAAAAAGATAAACACGTGTTTCTTCTTCATGTCTACCAGCATTTTTCTAACCAGTATGTATAAACGTTAGTCCTAAATGGTGGAATGTTTTTGTTTCTCTGTCTAAGCTTATACATAGCTAGGACATCTGTGTGTGTTGTGCTTGAGTTTCGATCTCTCAGGCAATAATGTACTTGTGGTCTAAATACAAGAACAGCTGGGAGAATGAGTCCTCTGCTTCTCTTCTAATTTCTCCATGGCCTTATGTGTTCAGTCTGTACTTTATTCAGCTCCTGAGGGTTTCAGTGACAAAACCCTTGGAGTTTATGCAGACTGACAGCCACAATTTCCTCATTGTTTCCAGCAGAGGCAGGTCTTCAAATGATTGCCCCCGTGGAGTAATTCCAACTCCAAATCTCCTCATCCTCCCTCTCTCCATCCAATAACCATGTTGACATCTTAGCTATGGGTCTGCACTTACAACTTAGGTTCAATGAATTATTTTCCATTTCTTAGAAGACTTTTTTTTTGGTGTCACTGCATTCTTTGACTTGTTCTAAAAGATCTAAGACTTTTGTCCTGTGCATACAGCCTTTGTTGGATTTTACTGAAATGAGTATCATTTAAGTAACTCAGATAGCCCCATTTAGCTCAAGCATTCCTGTGCTCTCTGTTATGAGCAAAACAGCTGGCTGTTTACACCTTTTCTAATGAACATATTAGGAAAGAGCTCCCATTTCCCCACCTGGAAGGTACTGGGGTGCATCTTGGTAATATTTGATTGTAGACCATTAGGGAAAAGGAAAATCAGGCCAGGGAACTATGGTTTTAAGAGATATCTGAAACAGTCTCTAGATTTGTTTGGATAAAAAAATAAAAACTGAAAACTTTTACTCAGTTTGTTTTGGGGTTGGTTTTTTTTTTTTTTT
>WAAB01011803.1:169612-229330 GCA_013389865.1 Piaya cayana | reverse complement strand
TTTTTTTTTTTTTTTTTTTGCAGCAGACATTTCTTCTCAAGCTCCTCTTCACTTTTTGATAAAATACTTCTGGTGAAAACACTCTTTTTAATGAAAATCAGAGAAATTGGAGAAGTATCTCTTATACTGATGTTTTGAAGGAAGAGGTATTGTTTTGTTGGGGTTTTTGGTGCGACAGAAGATGAATTCTGCCTGTCTTCTTTTTGTACCGATCTAATTGCAAGACAAATCTCCCTCAAGGAAACAATCAAAGGGCTCTGTGTTGTAAGCATCATGTTTGCAGCTTTACTCTTGTGAGTAGGCCAGCTGAGGTCAACACAGGCAGAACTCACACACACACAAACAGTCACAGTATCAAACAGGACAGAAGCAAATAGCAGACAAAGCAAAGGGGAGTGAGTTAGACATACAAGTGCAGTGGTCAGGGTGATGATAGGCACACATGTTGCTAGTTCCTTTCCTCCTCCCTCTTGCCAACCACTAAAACAAGCAACATATGATAGGAGGATGAGAGGGGTGAAAATCAAAATCTGTACTGCAAAAAACACACCCATCTGTGATAGATTCATATTTCATAGGTCTTGTTTAGGCTTTGTTTACACTTTCTGAGTGACTTTCTCCCTATTACAGAGCCCTGCGGACCACTCCTGCTCCATTTCAGTGTGGTGGAGGGAAGCAATGGTAGTTTGAACTGCAGTGCCCTGCAGTCTGCTCATTTAGCAAGGCAGAAATATTTCTTTTGGCAAGAAGAGGTCCGCCTGTGCTACAAGGTCTTCAGTGTGCTTAGTGGGGATGGAAATTTGAATTTCATGAGGTGGGTCATCTTTCTGCTAAGTGTTTCTCAGATTTGGAGCAAAAGCAAATGCATTTTCAATTTCCAGTTAAAAATAATTCTGAAAAAAATATCAGTTTTAGTCAATTTTCATTTCAGAATTTTGATAGAACATTTTTATTTTATAATACTTCCTACATCAGCTGTGAGCTCTCCAGAAGCATATTACTGACATGTTACACCTGGTATAATATCATTGAAATATTCCATTTTTAATATCTTAGTTATTCCTAAGGAATACTCTTACCCACGATTGATAAAAAACATCTTCCTCTCCTTTCCTAGATCAACCTCTCTCATGTTTTGTGATAAAACAGTATAAGAACATGTAGCTGAGTTCCCAAATAACGGAAGTTTCTTTATACTTACAACATATAGGTCTAGTATACAATTTTGTGGAGGATGAGAATATTTAAATTTTAATAGCTTTATTCTGAAACAAGGCTTCAAGCACAGATGTAAATAATTCAGCACTTGAAGGCCTCCAATAAGCCATAATAGTTTTTTGTGTGCCTAGAATTAGTATAGGTAGACAAGAAAGCAGATACTAAGCAGGTCTACACAGGGCAGTGTCACCACAAGGCCAAACAGTTATAGTTGAGCCACAGAAATTCCCTGTCTCATTGTCTTTAAAAGAGGGATAAGTTATTAATTTCCCTGGAATGCTATGATCCTCAAATAACAGATGATGTGAACATCTCTGCTGAAATACTGCATCATTAATTTTCTGTTCCTCTTTTGCAAAAATTTGAAGACACTTAGATCTATGACATAAGACTTTAAAGCTACTAGCAGTACTGCAATAACTGTTTTCAATTTTAAAAAAAAAACTGCTTTCCTACCTTCTATCAAAACATTCGCAACTTAAGCCTCAAATGCATTCTTGCAGAAATAATTGATTATGTTTCCTGTGCTTTCCATCTTGAAATAATGTTGTACAGTACTCAATAATTAATTCAAACAAAAGAAGAGTACTCTGTCCCCTTTGTATTTTGGAAGTAGGTTCCTGGATATTTCTGTATTTTGACATGTTGGCCATGAGTATCCACCACTCTGTAAGGCACCCAGGTAATAATCCTTTTGATTCCCGTAAGGACAAAAAAAGGCTGAATTCAGAACTGAAAGCCTTTAAAATAACTTTTATACAAAAGTAAGGGAGCATATGATCAAGAAGGTCTTTGAGTTGCTGGGTTTCTGCAGTCTTTACTCTAGATTTTAGGCATTCAGATGTGCCCCTTTCAATCTGAAATAACACTAGAAGTAATTGTTAGGGAGTTCACAGATTTTTTTCTAGATTTTTTCCTCCTATTATTAACAAGTTAAATACAACTGATCAGAGATGGCTCATAAAATGAAACTAGATGTATACATATATTTAAATGGGGATGTTAAGGCACCCGTACTTTATCTACTTTTCTAACAGGTATCACTCTAATATCCCATAAGCTGTAAGGTTTCCTTTTAGCAAAGCTCTTCACACACTCTAGCAGCAGGTAAATATTAATGAAATGCAGTATCCTAGGAATGTCCATATTATCACTTTTGTTTTAAAAGCTGTCCACAATAATGAGCTCAGCATAACCTTCTGCCCTTCAGATTTCTACAGAGTGATCCACCTGGCAAAGAGTTAAGTGCAGACCGTAACTGCACAATGCAGCCTGCAATTGTCAGCATCTTTTCCTTGCAAAACTGTGTGTGCGTGTGCATGTGTGTGTCTGAGTGTATGTTTTAAAGACCTTGCCTAATCACACCTCACTTATTTTTAAGCAGAACATGTGGTTTAACTTTGCACCCACTTTTCTACTAGAAGACTAAATGTTAACACCCAAGGGCACCTGTCTTGGATTAGTGAATAGTTTACTACAAATGATAGAACCAAACTGATGGAAATATACTTGTTTCACAAACACAAAACTGAGTCAAATAAGCTTTTGCCTTTTATTTATTTATTGGTTGGTTTCAAAGTACAGAAGATGACACTAAAAACAAAGGAAAAATGTGTCTATAATGCTGTAGTTAAAAAACATCTGACAAGTTTTGCTGACACGTTTTCTGTGTGGAAGGACCTGAAAATCTCATGTCCACTTGACAAGAGCATTTTTGTCATTCCACAGTAGCAAAACAAGTGCAAAATGTGAAGTGGCCTGCACATATGGCCTTAGAGGGCACAGAGGTTTGGCGAGGGTCAACATTTTTTTGATCTGGATAAATTTCATGGTCCCAGCTGTCCAGATGATTTGCAGAGGACACCAATATACTGAAGCAACCTGCTGTGAATCTTCATCCAAACAGGTTAATGCATGGCAGGCACCCTGTATGGTCCTCAGCAACTTCACAAAAATAAAACAAACTTTCACCAGCACTAGCTACCTTGAGTTTTCCTCCTCTGGTCTTCTCATTTACTGGGTATAAATTACCTGATTCTCCTATGGTCATCTAAAACTCTCGCCTTACGTATACGTCTGTTCATCCTCAACAGTCTAAACAAGGAAGAGCTTATATTTTCTTAGATAGCGTATTCTTTAGATGCTCAATTAGCAACAGAGTATTGAGGTACTGCCATGATTGCATTTAATTTCTTTTTACAAACATAATATTAATGAGGCAACAAAAGATTTTTCACCCACTGCTCAAATACACACATCTATGACTATATATTTACACATGCATTCAAACTAATGCATACGTGGCCACACACATGCATAAATTATTACTTTTGCTTGGGCTACTAATTCCCTTTTATCTCTATATATGTTTCATAATTTTTTTTCCACTCATCTGTCATCTACCTGAACAGGCTGGACCACTGGGCAGAGTCCAATGGGATGAGGTTTAACACGGCCAAATGCCGGGTCCTGCACTTGGGGCACAACAACCCTATGAAGATCTACAGACTAGGAGAGATCTGTCTAGAAAGCTGCCTGGAGGAGAGGGACCTGGAGGGTGTAGGTTGACAGACGACTGAACATGAGCCAGCAGTGTGCCCAGGTGGCCAAGAAGGCCAATGGCATCCTGGTTTGTATCAGAAAGGGTGTGACCAGCAGGTCCAGGNGGCTAGACATTAGCAGGAAGTTTTTCACAGAAACGGTCATTGGGCATTGGAACAGGTTGCCCATGGAGGTGGTTGAATCCCCTTCCCTGGAGGTGTTTAAGGGATGGGTGGACAAGGTCCTGAGGGACATGGTTTACTGTTTGATAGGAATGGTTGGACTCAATGGTCTGATGAGTCTCTTCCAACCTGGTGATTCTATGATTCTACTTCTGCTTATCAATATCACAGAATCACAGAATCACACAGAATCACAGAATCACCAGGTTGGAAGAGACCCAGCGGATCATCGAGTCCAACCATTCCCATCCAACACATATCCTTCTGCTTTGGGCTAAAGATGGGGTTTGGTGGATGGATACGTGGAATTAATACAGGTCAGTTGGTTGCTTTCCTTTATTCCTTCACATTGCCTGTTGCTCTGCCCATTGAACCTTTCTCCTTTGTCAGAGTATTTTTATGGTATCAAATACTGCAGTAAGGTTTTGTCATTTCTTTAGAATTCGCTTTAAATTGTTGCTGTAATATTGTTGTCATAGTGTTTTCAAGCCACCATTTCTGCTAACACAAATTAAAGTACATGATTGAAATGCTGCTTCATTGATCACAGCTCTTTTAATAGAAAAAGAAATGTCAAAATACACTATGACCGTCAATAAATACGGTATAGGAATTGTGAATTATTAGGGACAACAGGTTTCCAGCAGATGTTCTTGTCCCGTAACAGAAGCTGATTTAATAAGTCTGCTTACAACTGGCCTTGGAGCCCCACAGAGCTGAGTCAGCAAGCTGAGCCTCGCGGGGCTGAATCCTCTCTTACCCATCACCATCAGCCATATGAGTAAACTTTAAAGATTTGAGAGAAAGCCTGAATTTGTGCTCAGCACCATAACAGAGAGTGTGTGGTGGTACCGTGCAGGAGGTGCTGAGGAGATTGGTTATGTTTGTAAATTTAAGCTGCCTCTTTCTGGGGAAAGGCTGGCGTTTCTTTGTGAAAACAACCCGTGTGTTGAATATAGCTGGAGCTGCATGTGCAATAAGATGCCTGCCCTGCAGCTGTGAAACCTGCAGGTGCATAAATCTCTGGCATTCATGATAAAATCTGTGTCCTGGATATTTTCTTATCTCTGCAGATCATGAGAAGGAGGGAAGGCTGAGCAAATGCTGACAGGTTCGAGCTGCTTAGAAACACTGCCCAGTATTTAAAGAAGGCATCCAAGTCCTGATCTCTCCAGAGCCAGTAATAATTGTGCCTTTTTCTTCCATGGGAATAGGCTCAGGTCTTTGGCTGGCAAATGTTTGCATATAGTCCAAATCAAGTCATTAGTTGCCATGTGTCCAACCTGTATTTTAAGGCCCTCCAGCTGAAAAGTCCATTTGCATACTTATCCCAGCCAGGAACATGGTAATTAAGTCTGTGGTGTTGTACACAACCCCGAGGAAAGTCTGCAATTCAATAGTTCAGAAAGACTCCTGCTGATTTCAATGGGGTTTGGAGCAGTCACAAACTCAGAGGGTGTTTACTGGATACAGGACAATCCCAGTATTTGCAAGAATGATTAAATTGACACTTCAAATTATCAGTGCCTCTGTGATGCAAAAATACCAGCTCCACCTGTTAGATTAGAGAAAAAGCATTACAAAAGGGATAAGTTGCTCTTTGATATGGCGTGCTCCGTATCACTGTACATCACACAAATACACCCAGCACTTGTGCTTGTCTCGGCTCCCAGCAGTGCAGATCATTCCAGTCCACAGAGGGGTGGGATAGCAATGAGATGGGCTTGGACCTGAATAATGTACAAGGCTGTCAGCACAGCAGGTAGGGGGAAAATGATTATGCTGGAGTTTAACACAAAGGCTTTTGGTTGCAGTTAAAAGACGATCTTGTTAAAAACAAACAGCTGTAGTGGAAGGGTACTTGAATGGTAGATAAGTGAACCACATAGGAGAAAAACATATATGGTAGGAAGCAGACGTTTAGCAGAAGTGAAAATCCTTAAAGTGAAAATCTTATGGAGGTAGGTTCCTGCATATGGAGTTTTAGTTTGCTAAAAGAGATTAACAATTCTTTGTGTAATTCTGAAAAAAAAATCAGTATGAGTTGAAATTTTAGCTGTACCCATGACTGCAATTGCGAGGTTTGACCCGTATATTTTGTTTTATTTGTTTATTTATTAGTGTTTGCATTTTCATGAAAAAATACTCAGCTGCAGTAAATCTCCAAAGTACCTTTCATTTCAGTGGAGGGGTACGTTGTCCAAGCCTTTCTCTTTTCACATCATATCTGTGAAATTCTTATCCTTCAGCAGCAGCCTAATGAATCACCAAGACCTCAGTGTGTCTGGTCTGCTTTAACCCCAGCACCTCCTATGCAGCTGGTAATTGTTTCATTTAGATAACACTGTGGCAAAACCAAGAAATATTGCCAAATATGATAGCCATCTTAAAACTAAATTGGAAATATCAAGCTTTTCCAAAGGTGATTCTACCTTCATCCAAAGTTTAGGTGGTTCTGCCTGCAGCCAAGATTTGTGCACAGCTGTGCCTACACCTTCATCCAGCTCCTCTCCCTTGCTGGCTCTCAGATCATCTTCACTGCCTCAGTTGGATTGTGCAGAGGAGAGAAGGTTTCACGGCATATTGTTTTGCTGAATGAAAATGGAAGGGAAAAGGAGACCTAGCAGAGGGAGAAGAAAGTGACCTAGAGGTAGCTAAGGACGCCTGGAAGAGACAAAGATGTTGGGCCTGATTCAAAACCCATTGAAGTTGAAGGAAATATTTCAATGAGCCTTGGATCAGACCTCTGCAGTGAAAAGAAATGATGAATAATGAACAGTTTTGAAGACAAACAAATCGGGAACTGGTGGAGGTAGATGGCACCGCTCTATAGAAAAAAATAGTGGTCTGGCCTGGGTAACTGAAAATTCAGATAGGGGTTGGCAGCTAACAGCACTGGAGCTTGGCAAATGACCTGAAAATATTGAGTGAGAGATTTGCTTGCTTGTTTTTTGTAGCAGGCTGTAGCAAACATGGCCCAGAAACGCAAACAAGAAAAGAGTGGCTGGCTAGCTGACTAACGAGTAGAGTCAATGATTCCAGCCAAGGGGACCCATCCCAGAGAATTTCCCTTCTCCCTCTCCACTTCTTGCTGGTTTAGCCTAGAGTCCATTATAATATATATAACTGAATAACTTTTCCTAAAAATAATACATTCCAGGCAAGTCCTCATGTAGCAAACTATGAATGTGACCTAATAAATTCTCAATTGCTCAGAAAAACATGTAGGGCATTTTTTTTTCAAATTGAAAAAAAAAAGATATGTAATGATTGGCCATGTAACTGTTAATTTGATTGAATTCTAGTGCTAAACCAAACCAGCCTCAGATTCTGCTTCCTCATCCCAACAGAAAATCCTTTTCCTAAGGTTTCTGGGAAATAGGAACACATAGAAAAAAAAAGCCCACAACAAACAGAAGTATGAATTTAATTACCAATACTATGCTCCAGCCTCAAAGGGGAATGAGAAAGATAATTGCTTAGGGTCTCTGGGTGGAATTCTGTCCCCATGGCCAAGACAACATCCAGTCTAGCCAGCATCTCAAAGACAGGAGAGCAATGTGCAGCATGTTTTCTAGTGTCAGTGATTCTGCTTAAAGCCATAACAGGTAAGTGAAATGTTAATTAAAAATGGAAGGAAGTGCTGGCCAGAGGTGAGAACAGGTGGCATGGGGGGAGACACCTGCATTTTGTTGAGTATAAAATGGCAAGATAAAAATATACAGCAGCAATAAAAACAATGTTCTCATGGGGAATTTTTGCAGAAAGCTCCAGATAGAGAAATAAGAATCTGAAAGGGAAAGGTGGGGGGCCTTTTTTTCCCCCAAGCCACATAAAAAAGCCTGGACAACTGAGGAAATGCAAACAGGTTATTAGGATAAAGCAAAACATCCCGTGGGGAAATAGATCTGAAGTGGTAAATGTGCTTGCAAGGGATAAGTGTGAGCTTTTGAGAAGGAACCGCTGCAACAAAGAGTGGAGGGCATGGTGCTTTCTGATAGAGGAAGGCTGCCGGGGATTCCTGGTGCCAGGAGCCCGTGTGCACCGCTGCTGTGGACAGTCATGCCAGCATGATACGGAGCCACAGTCAGTGACAGCTGCTGAGGCATCCTGCTTGCTGTCAGTTCAATGGGTTGTTAAACTCAGGGATCTGAGAGGGGAAAAAAAAAATCCTACTCTGAGTCATGGACCTCTCTAAGGGTGAAGGTTAGAGGCAGCGTCTCTCAGAAGCTGAGGGAAAACAGGCTTGAGGGTGACCTTTGCTGCAAACAGAAAACTGTGCTTGTTTAGTTTTGGCAAATGGACATGCAGCATCTCTGAAATATTTCATTACTGCTACAGATGACTATCTTGACAGAAACACATCCTCCATTTAGCTTGGATAGCCAAGGTTGGTTTAGACTTAAAATTTACCTAGAGGATTTATCTTTTCCTTATTAATAACAAAAAAAAACCACAAGAATCATCTTAATTTATTTAGAAAGCAGAGAATCTTGAAGTGCTAATACATCGGATGATACTTCACTTTGACTGGGGGGTGGAGAGACTCCCTTCTCCTGAGGTTACCTTCCTTGCTGACAACTTACAAGCGATCTTTTCTTCATGCAAATAAAACGATAGAGAGATATACCTGAAGATTCAACTCCTGAGTGCTTTTAGCTATTCCTTCTGGTTTAGATGTATTTGGTTTTGAGTTTTTGCCCGGTTTCCTAATCAATTTTGAACATATTGTATTATGTCTATTTTCCAGATTTAATACAAAATTATCAAAGGCAACTGGCATGTTTCTCTGTCCCATAAAATGTCTTCTAGCAGAAGAATAGTATTTCTTCATAAGATGACAGCTCAGATCTTTTGAATCTCTTTGCTGATTATTTCTGTACCAGCTTATTAGTATTCCTATGTTTGGTTTTTTTCTCTTAAATTGCTCTGCATGACAAATGTTACAAAAAAGTACATTTTGTAGCTAGAAAAATAGACTATTGTAGTATAGTTATATTAAAAGTCCAAGCAATCAAGAGGCAGAATTCTACATTCCTCTCATAAATCATTTTCAGATCAGTTTTAAATTGTAAGAATCAGGGGAGAAAAATGTCTCACTGTGTGTTTGCAAAATATCTGCTTCAGCGCAAACTGTGTTTTGACAGTAGTCTTTGATCTCTATCAGAGTGCAAATGACTAAAAATTAAACATGAGAAAAAGCATAGGGGAAAAGTATTCTGCACAAGCTCTTCAAGGGGGATCTTTTTCTCCTTTATTCGAAATGTCATTTTAAATTCTTCCTGATATTAGATGACACCACCTTGGTCCTGATCCTGCTTTGTCCCCCTCCTCCTCAGTCACCTGCAAAAGGAGACAGGCAGTAAATATTAGATTAATTTATGTTAAGTGGGATAAATCCTCCAGCTCCTGGGCATCGACCCACCCGTGTGTGGCAGCAGTGGTGGGCATCGGTGTGAGGCTGTGCTTGACCCTATGGCCCTTGAGTTTCAGGCAGGAATCAGCATCCAGGAAGGCTCCAGCAGTTCAGGAATGTATAAATAAAGGAGATTACAGATGTCACAAGGAAAAGTAAAAAAAAAGACCTTTGATATCTAGGAAATAAATTGAGTTTAATCCACAACAGATTTAACACTTTATGGCCATGAACTTCCCTTTGCTATAGCTATACAACCATCTTAACTTATCATGTGTAAATTCCCCTTTTGATAAAGAGCTAATGAAAATACTGGTTGCATATTTTAATAATCCATTCCACACTGCTCATGAGAAGGCTCTGACGAGAATGAAATCAGTGTTATATAGCTGAAGGATTGCAAGTGAATTCTTTATTACCTGGACAACGCGAGCCTCTACCTTGGATTTCAAAAGCACAGTAATGCCCTGATGTCCCAATTTACATTTAAATCTTTCAAACACATGCATATATTCTCTGCTTGGAACAGTGCGTATGATTCAAGCTTAGCCCATTTGTATGTTTTGGCAGACTTGTAGTGTTTAATGGTGATTTTAAACAGAACAATTAACACATTTCTCTGCTTTCTGTTCTAAGAAACATGAACAAATGAGCAGTCCCATTAAGAACAGAAGGGTGTTTCTGCTGTTTTCAGGTTCTAAACATGTTCTGTTAACACATACAAATTTAGTGAGATTCACATATTTAGTATTAACCACACATTAATTTCTTTACTTGGATATAGCGTCTCACCTCCTTGTCAACTGGTGGTATCAGAGATCTTGGGTTTTTGGCTCCTCCATGTGCAAAGTCATGCAGAGAAGGCAGAAAAACAACACAGTCCCATTAGCACAGGCTGCATGCCCTTGCAGAGGAGCAGGACATGATGGCTGGCAGAGCACTTCACAGATGCATCACAGCTAACCCAGCACACCAGCTTGTCTTGGGTATCTCTGGATGTCCGTGCATAAGGACATGGAGACAGCCTGTTAGCTTCACATGGTATAATTTGTCATATTCCTTTGACAGCACAATACTGGTGACAATACTTTTGAAAATGCTGTAGGAAATTAAAATACTATTTTTAAAGGCATCTAACAATACCTTGTAGGGATAAAATCTATCTCTTCATTGTTATAGGTCTATCTTTCTAGATTCTGCATTTTCAGTGTTTTAATTTCTAATGGAATATAGAAAATAATATAAAGCTTTATGTCTATTATGGTGTATATATAATATGTAATATATGATATATAAAGCTTTTTTAGGTATTAAATGCTATTATTAGTCCCTGACTCACAATGAGAGCTCTGAAGGAGGATTTGTTCAGTTCTTCCTCAAATTGCTGCAACATTTTCTGTTGCACAGTGGATTTAAACCAAATTGAAGTAACAGGGGCTAATGGAAGGATTCAGACCTCTTGGTCTCGGTAAAAAATAGCCGTAGCAAGGGGCCGGCTCATGCCCTACATTCTAGTGTTACTGTTCTCAACTACGCTGCAATGGTTAAACTTTCTGGTGCATGAGAGCGCAGGTAGCTGCGCTCAAAGCACAGGGTGTAAAACAAACTCTCTTGCTGATAACCATCTGGAGATCACAGACTTCAGCTCACTCCGACTTATTTTTAGGCACCAAGCTTCATACTCTTTAAGGGCAAAGAGAGGGGAGTAAAAATAGGCCAATTAGTATAATTTCTAAAAAAAATTCCTTAAAGATCTTGAGCAGTTGCAAAGGTGACTTTAAAATTTAAAAGGAATGAAAAACAAATGGCCTGGGTAGGAAATTTGGGGCCTCTAAGAAGATCACTTAGCCAATAAATTGCCTTTTTTATTTGCGTATCTTTGAAGTATCCTCCCAGGAGGGACTATCTTAAAGCTAGTTTTAGTTAGTAGCATTGGGTTGTTAATGGCTTCCGAATGTACCTTCCCTGTTTTCTAATCTTACTGTAGCCTCTTACCTTCCCTGCTTGTATTGTTATAGTTTCACTCTGTGTTTTAAGAGCACACTTAAAACTCTGAAAAGCCTTTTTTTGCGTAATCACAGGGTGATATCTGACATTGTTTCAGGCTTACCATGGTCTGTTCACTGTTTGTCACACAGACGCAAGTTAGTTCATCTGCAGCGATGTGAATTTTAGGAAAAGATTTCAGTCCTGCTTGGAAATCTATGTGCCATCAACTCATTGGACATCTGGTTTCAATTTACAATGCATCTGCCTGAGGGTACGTACCACCCCTAGAGTAAATAATAATAACAATGTTAATAATAATAACAATATCTATAATACAGTAATAATAGATGTAAATGAAGTACACGTTCTTGAGTTTCCAATGCGGGAGAAAACAAATTAGAAAATGAATTGCCTGGAGGTTTGCATTTACATTGCACGGATGGTTTACATTTTAAGCAACATGAAAACAGACTGCCTTCAAGGAAGGCCAGGAATACTTTTGGAAGATTTATTTAAACTGAAGATTCAGAGAAATTTTGAAACCAAATGAACTCTATACACAATAAAAGTGCTAGATCGCGTAATTTGATTCAACACTGACTGTGGGTCTAATCATATAAGTAAAATCTATATTTAAAATCAGGGATAGGTAAAAGTCTGCAACCCAACAGGGAAGTAAAATGTCTTCTGAAGCTGAGCACAGATATTTACTAATGAAGGTTAGAAGAAGATGGCTGGATGGAATTGCACATTTTGGGAAATGTTTAGATTATCTGATCTTCCCACTTGAGTATGATTTGTAGAAAGCAAAAAATTTCTTAAAAAACACAAATTTGAATAAACCTTATATCAGGAAGTGAGAGAGGGAGAGTGTGTGTGTAATTATTGAGGACACCAATGATTGTTAACTTGCCCACATTTTATACTATCTTTGCTTCTATTTAAAAAAAAAATAAAGAAGTAGGAACAACTCTACTACAGCCTCCACGAGAGTCTGTTGACTGCAGCTTTCACCATCTGTTAGAAGTGCAGGTTCAAGCTGCTCCTCCAAAGCAGACACAATTGCAACTTGAACCTTTAGGTCTCATCTCCTGGGTCCTGGCTATTCAGCTATTAAATATTCAGATATGTGTTTTCCTTCATCTTGTTTTTCACAGAGAACCCCAAGGGGTGTCAAGGTCCCCTCCATCAGACTGTGACATAGAAACTTTAGAGGTAAAATTCCTATTTCACGGCAAGACAGAGAGAAACAGAAGCAGAAACTGCAGCTCTTCCCTTGCTGCAGGTCGTTGGGAGTTGCTGGAGGGTTGGACAACAAAAATCTTGGTAGAAAACAAACACATTTAGGTGTCCCAGCTTAGGCTGGTTGAGTATTGCCTTAGAAGATGGTCAGGAAAAGTAATAATGGGGTGGCATATGGCGTGTCCTCTGCAGCAGGACACAAGCTAGTTCATGAAAAGAGCCCCCAAGTAGCACTGTGGCCATACTATGAGCTAGCATGAATTGGATTTTATGTAGTTTATACATAGATGTGTATGCATGTAAAGGGAAAGAAAAATATATTTTTGTAGAAATAAACTAAAGGGAAAATTTAGGAAAGGGAATTGACTCGGAATATGTTTAAAGAAATACTGACAGAACTATGGATCGTGTTCACATTCCACCACCAAGTAAAACTACAAAACAGGAAAGCTACCAGGGAAGAAAGAGTTGAATTACAAGTTGCAAAAAATCTATTCAAGCTAAAGAAAATATAATTTGAAAATTAGACTTATCCCAAGTGAGGCCAAGAAGGAAAGGATTCTGGAAGGTGGGAATATAAAATGCCATCTCTGAGAACTGCAAGAAAACCGGAAGAACGTGTAACCAGATGCTGTAATAAATCGAGTCCTTCAGCACAAAAGATCACTTTAAAACATTAATAAATATATGTAGATGAGGGATGAACTAGAGTATCATTTGAGCTAATTTTCCTTCAGATCAAAAGACTGATATTTACGTTACCATGTACCTGTACATGTCCTAAAGGTCAAACATCAGCAGCAGCAATGTACCTAAAAACAAAAGGCATGAAAGTTACATTGTAAGGAGAAAATTATTGTGGTATTATTATAAAGAGAAAATATTCTTGATCAAGTCAAAGATTTAGTTGACTTTGAGGAAATAAAGATTAAATATTAATTCCCCACAAAATTATGTAAATGCCTTCTGGAAATGAGACAAAGTAAATGTGCTCAGTGAATATAGAGCTTTATAGTTGTAGTGACTAGTTCAAACATTAAAAAAACAAACTACTAAGATAGTCATGGGCATCCTGAACTAGTTGATCTTCATGAAAACCGTAGGAGGAAATAAAAGCAAATAAATGTGATTTAATCCCCATCTGAGAGTATAGAGCTGTCACTTTTAAGAATAAATTGATTTACTGTACTCTGGCTAAATTCTTTGTAAAGACTTAAACAAGAGAAGACACAGGAAGAGGGGTGGACCTCTTTTATACAGACTTTAAAGGGATTCTTGACAAAGTCCTTCACAAGACCAAGCTAAAGACATCTACAAATCTGGATTGCAGTTTTTACTGTAACAGGGAACTGTGGAGAAGACAGGACCGTGGAGGAGGATTAAAGGTCTCAGTCTCACCATGGCAACACTCTGAAATGGGACCGTGGTTGTGGAGAAGGACTAGTGTTATTCACGTGAAGATTAAAATTAGGCAGCTCTGGCAGGGACATCTATGAGCATCTCTGGGTAGATCTCAGAAACTGAGGAAATCAGGTAACATTCTGTCAGATGAAATTCCCTTTATTTGCAAAACAATTTACTTTAGAACTTACAAATTAAACTATTTGTCCACTCTTATGGGATCTGAGTTTGCTGCAAACTTCTGAGGGCATTGATCTAGGCATCCCTCTGGACAGCTCAGTAAAGATATCTGCTCAAATTCAGTATGTAGCAGCAGTCAAAATGGTAAATTAGATGTTAGGCTGTATCAAGAAG
This sequence comes from Piaya cayana, assembly GCA_013389865.1. NCBI lineage: Eukaryota > Metazoa > Chordata > Aves > Cuculiformes > Coccyzidae > Piaya > Piaya cayana. The sequence continues at coordinate 214,987 of WAAB01011803.1, read as the reverse complement.
TGAATGGCTATAATATAGAAAAATACAGTATCATTTATAAATCTGTGAGGCAGACCCGGAGACAGAGAGCTTTTGGTTTATCCTGTTCATCTCAAAGAAAGAAAAAGAAAGAGAAAACCTATCTCTCAGGTGGCAACAAGGGAACACGGGAGTTACAATGAGGAAACATTTAAAATATGAATCCTTGAGAAAGAGGATTTAATTTATAAAGAGGAAAAAACAAGCATGCAAGTAAAGGTAGAAACATACACTGTAATGGAAAATCAAATGAAAATCAGATATACTCATATTCATACATCTTCTCCCTCTTTTCTGCATTTTAATAGTATTTGAAAGCAAGGCATCACTAGTTAACAAAGATGAGCTTTAATAATTCTGCTTTATATTCAACATCAGCTAGAACTGCTGGCATGAGGTCTGGTATTTCAAATGTTATTGGTCATTCAGTGTTTGAAACAGGAGGCAATATTTCAGGAAAACTATTTTTGTTTTTACTTCTTTACACGCTTCTAGGGACATTAGCAAAAGGCTGATTTGTATAAGTTCAAAAACTCTCTTTAATTAAAAAGCCATCTTTGTGAATGCAAATGAATACATCAAAAACTCTCAGAAGTCCACACAACTAATAATTAATCTAGATTTCAAGGACTCTCTAACACTGTTACATCACGAATACCTCCCTCATTCCAGAATGGGCATCCTTCTAGCAATTAAAAGAAAACTTTAGAAGATAATTAGACACAATTCTCATCACAATATTTTACACAGGTATAGGACTCTGAAATTAGGTCAAGGGAGAGAGGGAAAATGGTAATTCATTACAGAGGCTCCAAGAAGCAGAATTACCTCATCATAATTTCCGAGTAATCTGTTTTTCGAAGTTGTTGTAATGAACCACCACTGTTAATAACTTAGGAAGCCAGGGAACATCTCACAGTGTATGTATAAACTGAGTGCAGTCTGACACCTGCCTTTACCAAAAAGGCATGATAAAGTTGTTGTAAAGTTCATACACAACGAAATACACAGACTATACATTGCTTATACTCTATGGTGATGGACTGTATAGAAAAAAGCTGACTGATCTTTATCTGTCTCATTTGCACGACAGCAATTTCAGAATAAACCTTGGACACCAAAGCAATTATGCCAAAACATACGAAAGTCTTGCACTCCCTGAAATAATAGGGGAAGGGATAGATGTAATTTATTTTAATGGACTAGTAAAGGTAATAAAGAATTGCTTGATGTCATTCTTTCTAGATTTAGATCTTTATTATAAGGTTTTTATGAAGTGGGATATATAACCCAAATAAAGTGAAACCAGATTTAATGAAATTGCCCATCAATAGCACTTTCACAAGTTTCGGGGTTATGGGTATATCTGCTCTTAAAACCACTTGCTGAAGTTCTCACAGGCTTATAGCACTGGTAATAATAGCTACTGCAGCTGGATCATTCTCTGAGTGAGTAAAAGTTATTTTCTATAACTGATCATATGGTCTGGTGGAAAACAATATCCAACCACTTGGGTAGGTCTCAGGAGTACTGATACCAAAATTCTGCCACTGATTTTGTTACTGATTTGCTGTTTGACCTTAGATGTAACATGTGGGCTAATATTTAATAGATGTAAGTAGTACCAAGAACACAAAGTTTCTCACAACTTTTATTAATGTCTATGAAGAGCTTGAAAACAAATCCTTTGAAGCCTGCTAGGTGTTCTAGAAGACCAAAGTATGATTGCTTTCATATTCTGAAGGTATACACATAGAGAGAAAAGTTTCATTTATATTTGGGGTATATTTTCATCAGAAAGAGTGTTTATCTTTTAATTTTAATATTCAGAATTTTTAAATAAAAAGTATCTAGGGCAAGTATTTTTATAAGTACACATTATAATACGTGTATAAACTTACATTTACTGCATTCTACCATTATTTTTGACATTGCAACCTCATTTTGAGGGGAAAAATAATTTCCTTTTCTGAAAGAAGACTTTTAAAACTCTTCTGTATATTCTACCACATGGTCAGCTCACAGAGCATTTAAGAAATTTCAGCAGTAACTTGATAGGGTAATTTTTGTATGAGCAGCTTAAAGATCTGTAAAGCAATCTAGTATGTGAAAAGGTGAATATTAAATCTCTTAGTGCCATGTGTCTTATTTCCCAGGGCTAGAGTAAAACTGTTTCTGATACCTTACTGAAAAATCCTTTTAAATCCCTGCTGTGATCTGCTCTAGATCTCAGTGAGGTCAATGGGAGGATTCCCAAGTCACCTAGTGGGGTGATCTTTTGGTAGAAAAAGTTAAAACCTCCAAAACCACAAGGAGAAGTGAAGAAAGATTACCCTGATTTCACCTTCAAAGCTGCATTTGCTGACAAGCAGTTGCATTTACCAATCTGGAATTTTACTACAAGCTCTCACACATAAATGTGTGAGGTTTTAAGAAGTCTTGCAAAGCCAAAGACATGCTGCAGCACTTGTAGGTAAAGTAGGCATCATTCCTTTCTCTTAAGAACTCTTTTTTTCTGCGTATGGGAGTACGCTGAGTCAGGATTTTAGCACTGTCTTCCCTACTACTTACCCTTCTTCACTTCATCTCTGCTTTCTCTGAAGTGTCTTCTAACAGCTCCCTATGAAGTCAGAGTCAAAAGGTTCAACCAGCCTCTGTTCCTGGGCTGCTTCTCCTAACAGGGCAGCACACACAGACAAGCTGCCTTACAGATATGCAAAAATGAAGCTAGGTAAACAAAACTTACATGATTTCTGATGAATTTTTTGCTGATTTTGGTGTTAGGGATTCTCTGATTAAGACCTCTAATGTTGAGGGGAATAACATTAGAGAAAGTACTGGGTGTCACACAGGGCAGGTTGGTGAAACCTCTTGTTCTGCACCCAGCAGGCATCCAAGCTCTTAGGCAAAGAGATTGAAACAAATGCAAGGAAGTTTCTGGGAGTAGTAATTGTCCTATACTTAAAATAGTTAATATAGCCAGCAGCAAAGCCTCTCTACGGAACCAAACAGCTGAAACAACAGCAATCTCCATCCCAAACACAGTCAAGTTTTATGACCCAAAGGAAAGGCAAGCTCTGGTGGGGATTTTCCTGACATTGCTCACGAGCACTTTCGTGTCTATATGAGATGAAGGAAATACCAGAGCAGCTGGAGAAGAGGAAAACAGCAGACTCAGAAGCATGTTAATGTCCAGAGAACAAGCCAACAGAGACAGTGTTTAGGACCAGCACTGGCTCAATGAAGTGATGAAGAAGTTGTTGTTGGCTAGACAAAACGTTATTGAAGCCTGAGGTGTAACAGCTGTCCTTCATTTCGGAGAGCTGTAAAGAAGTAGTTACAGTCACTTATGAAACTATAGCAGGCTCCAAATCAAACCCAAGAAACATGTCATCACCCAAAAAGCAAAGACAAGTGCCTGGCCATTCAGGAATGTGAATTGTGTAGATAGAAAGGTTTGGTAGGGTGAAGAGAGAGAAGGAGAGGACATATAGTTATGGAGCAGAAGTCAAGCACAAAACTGAGAAAGATGAGAGAGATTACTTGCCACATTCTGAGATTTGGCCTTGAGATGTAGAATAAGGAAATATCTCATACTGTTTTATTTCTTTGCTTTCAGGAAAAATAGACTTTATCAAAAATATGCAAATTCATATGAAAATTGCTCCCAGTGCATTCAGTTTTTTCTTCTCTCTAGAAAAATCTCAATTTTTCAACCAGCTATTTGAAACCAAAGGAGAAACTGTGTGCATTATTCTGAGAAAACTGTCTGTGTGCTCATGTTTTCTCTTGCTTTAGGTACCACTCTATGACACTGAATGCAGAGAATGCAGAAATACAAATCAGTGTGATATACCATTCTAGGATATTATGAAGCAGCTTCAGAAACCCACAGTAAACTTAGAGACCCACAGTTATTTCACAGCTTCAGAGTCTTCCCTCTACTTCAGAAACACAAACCTGAGGAATCTGTAGAAAGAGTCCAGTGAAAGCAGTTATAGCAAGCAGAATACTCCAAAAGAAAACAAACCAATCAAAAATAAAAGTCCATATCTTGGTCCTCTACATGAGATTATCTTCCTGAAGGTACAGAGACAGAGGAAAAACCTGCAGATGATGCCGGAATGAAAATGTTGTCTCTCTGTTACTCCCAAGTGCTCCACTCCAGCACCATAACCAAAAGTCTTCATAATAAAACCTTTCAATATCTTGCTATGTTTTCTCCTAGCAGTCAGTAACTTCACTGGGAAATTTCAAATGGAGTTCTGCAGGGTTTGGATCAGGCACTCCTGGGAAGGCCTGAGGAAAGGATCTTGGTGATATCAGTATGTAAGCACTAGGATGGTAGTCAGAACAGCCAGGAAATGAAATGGGGTAATGATGCACCTAATAACTTACTGAAAATTCCGCAATAGGGAATAGAGCCAAAATCTCAGTAGAGATATGAGTCTTTATTTCAAAACAGAGCAAGAAGCGTCTTGGCAAACTTCCCAAATGCAAGGTGTGCAGCTGAAAGCATTATTTCCAAACAATTCCATTCCAGAAGTACAGATTGAAGGGAGATTATCACAGCTACCCCCAGGGCATGACTAACCAGGACTGGTGAGGTAGATCAAGCTGGTGAATTGCTCTAAAGGCTGATATTTCAATAGTACATTGTGTGACAAGGGCCAGATCCTCAGCTGGTGTTGGCAAGGGCAGCTCTGGGGACATCAATGGAGTTGTATCATTTTATGCCAGGGGAGAATCTGGCCTCTGGTATGCATGCAGAGATGATTCATAGTTTAATATCAGATGACACAAGGCACTGTCAGAAAGACTTTAAACTAATATACTGCGATAATCTAATCTTATTGTCTCAAATACAAACCACTTCATCAACCTCAGATTAAGTCAGCATGGGCTACATCTTTCTAGCCCTTTAAGTGGAAAAATGCAGTAATTTCCCATCTGGTTATAATGTGAGGGTCACATGGAAAGAACAAAAGTCTCCCGGTATATATAATTTTTTCTATTCTAGAAGTTTTGGGAAATGACTCTACTGTCAAGTGCTATTTGTAAGAAAGGTATAATGAGAGAGTTTGAAGAAATAGTCATTACTCCTCAATTCAGTGAGCTTGCACAGTTCACAAAATAGGGCAAATTTTTTGCAGAAACACTACTATCGTTCAGTCTCTGATACATTGCCATTTCTTCTATCACTTCATTCTTTTCTTCATTTTACATCTTTCACAGAATCTTGGAAGTAAATGCAAAAGTCACCCTGTAGTTATTTGGGTCAAACCAGAAAACAAGAACCCTGGGATATTTGACCTCTGCCTATGTGCAATCCTACATTGCACATGACTCCCTCTCCTCCCAACATCAGTAACTAAAATGTTGGGGTGACTTTCACGTCTTAACAGCTTTCTTAGATTATAGTCTGCTAGTAGAAGATTATTTTTCCTTATGACTCAGGGACGATTTTTTTCAGAACCCAAGGTTAACTCAGTCGGTTTTTGCTGGAGAGATTTCTGTTTTGAAGACATCTAGAACAGACTATTGCAATATATTAGTTCAAAATCTTTCAGATAAGTCCATAAATGAGTTAGATAATAGCCATAAAATTAACAAAAGGCAGCTGGAAAAAGAAGTAAAATAAGCTGTTCTTCAGGTGGTTAACACAAAGTTAGAGGATTTCAGGGACACGTGCAGGTTTTGCTTAGACAAAAAAAAAACCACCTTAGGGAAAAATTTCACGATATTTATCTAAGTTTAACATAATTTAAAAATCACTCCTCTGGTATCTTGGACTTATCAGTAACCAAATTTGTAAAAATTCAAAACAACCACATATGACAATGGCTGTTGGTAAGACTTTTAGGCAGATGTCATATTCCACTGAAGCTAATGAGTGCCTTTCACTTGATCTCATTTGGCTTTGGGATGCTCTACTTACCTTTTAATCAAAATCTTGGAGCCATAATTGAGCTGTCTTGATACTGGAAGTATTAAAGGTGTGTTAGGACACTCTTCTACTAATCCAGGAAGGGACAGTGTTTTCCAAATCCCAGAAACACTTAACGGTTTATGGGACATGACTTTACTCTAGGTGTCATCTTTTAAATAGCAAGTAAAATTAAGGTCTGGCCATTTGTGATTATAGAAGATCATTAATTTCATTAAGAATTGAGGTGCTCAATTCCCTTGTATCTAATTGAATTGTGCTTAAGTTACATTTCTTTGTTTTCCTATTATTTCCTGCAAAAGAGCGATTTAGTCTGATGTTTAAACTGGAGATAGAACGATGGGGCACAGTGGCCATAAAATGGATAAAGTCTTAAATCCACATACAAATCTTGTACAACACTTGATTTATAAGTGTTTCTTTGGAATTCCTTACTTGTTTCTCTGTGATTATGTTGACTTAATCATGTACCACATGATATGGGATATATTACATAAACATACATACATCCCTATGTAAGTAATGCATAATTCATTGTATATTCACCAAGAATAAGACAATATGTCCAGAGTAGGTTCAGTCTCTGCTACTTATGATAGATCCATGCTTTTTGTTCTTTGGAACTTTCAGACAATGAACATCTAAACTGAAACATGTATATTCTAAGTAAAAGAACAAGCTGTCAAAGTAATTCTCAGCAAATATCATTGGAACCCTAAGAAACAAAATCCCTAATAAATAAATATCTTATTTAATTATAAATATCTTTTTTTTTACATAATTTTTCAGGTTTTTCAGTCACAAGAAAAAACAATTTTAGACAAAAGAGAAAACCATTGCAAAGGATTTTTTAAAATAATAGGCTACTACTTCTAGGAAGTAGCACTTAGTCAAATTTGTTCCATTTTTGAACTTGTAACCTTTGTAGAGATGAATGCAGTGATATATAACAGACTGATGCAGCAACCCTAACTCATGTGAGTCAAAGGGACTGCTTACATGAGTCAAGAATGCTTTTTCAGGCCCTTAGTGCCTCAGCTTAGTAACCCGAGGAGATTGTCCTTTATACTCCATCTAGGGAAATGTAGAGTATGTACAGGTATGCTCTTCCAGGAAGAAAAAAGCAGTAAATAATTCTGACAAGATAAAGCCAGAGATAAAATCTGAGTTCTCTTCTGATTTGTGCAGTCATTAGATATCTTAATTTTATCATAGAAAGTAGTCAAATATGTAAGTATACACCGGTTTTAATTTCAGGTTAACCGATTGAACTGTCTTTGACTTTGACATTTAAAAAATGGAAGACAAAGGTATACATTATCTGCAGAATTAGTAAAAAGATTTAGACACAAGATTAAATTCTACCTTATTATGTGCTGAGATCATTTTTTTCTACAGTTACCAAGAACTTTTCTACTTTTAGAGTGATAAAATAACTCACAATCAATTTATTATTCAAATTTTTAACTCCTTTCTCAATACAGATTCTAAGGAACCAAAAATAAAAATGAACTTTCATTTAACAATAACTGAATAAATGCCGATTTTTCATAAGATTTGTTTCCTTTTGAAGAAATAACTGCAATAACAGCCTGTAATACCTTTAATATGCAGGTACATCAGATTTCAAGTAAATCAAGGTGAAATGTGCCAATTTACTTACGAGGAAGAATAAAATTGTATTTATTAATAGATAGTTGAGTTGGGTATACATATCCTTCTACCATGACAGTCTTAAGCATATTTGTGACAATATTCTTTTCTAGTCAGGAGAAACTTGTTTCCTTCAGTTGTTTCCATGCAACACAGGTTCTCCTATACCACATTTCAAGAAGACAGTTTTGAATCTGACAGCTGGCATGGTGCTCATGGTAAGTCTGGTACATAATAGCACTGAGATCATTGCTGCAGGTAAATCTCTCCATTGAAACTGGAAGTTGGAGCACCTTTTTGACAGATACCACAAGCCAAGTAAAGAGCAAGGAGGACTTAACTATAGGAAAGTGTAATGGGTGATTATGCATGTTTGCACACCCATAAACGTAAATTGTTTTACTTCAAATGTCCGCATTCAAGAATGGACACAGTTATTATTAAAAAAATAGGTATTGGAAAGTGCACTGCAATATGCATGTTTATGGTATTTATAAACACATACATTTTATTTCACCTAGCTCATTTTCCTAGGCTGTATCATGAATGACTTAGCTGCCCATGATGAGGATTACTCTCAGCAGCCTGCGTGATTTCAGCAAGTCTAATACTTTATTCAATTCACTCCGTTAGCACAAATTGATCAGACAACTGTTTCTGCAGTGTATGACTTGGTTGCCACACAGTTGCAATACCTCTCATAACCATTTTGTTTGTCTCAAGCGATTAGTAAGGTATTTCCAGATATCTCACTAATTGCACTCCTCTAAGGCTGTAGAATCAGATCCCTGTAAGACTTCACATGAAACTTCATATTCTTCAGATTTTCCACTTCCCTGTCTGTTTGGATTGTGTCAATACTCTGGTAGTATTCATAAGCAAATATGATTGTAATTTAGGCCTCCTTTCGTCATTGATGCATGAGAGATTTACAAGCATTAATAGGAGTTAGGATGTAAATCCCTTGCTTGACAATAGCAAAGAATCACCCCCTTCATATAGATTGTGATGACCTATGAACTAAGGGTCAAGTGGGCCGTGCTGCAAATTATCTGACAGCAACAGATGCTAAAGTCCTAGGAAGGAAAAAAAAAACACAAAAACTCAGGACTATGAAATGCTCGGTGCGTTTCACATTATTCAAATAACAGCAGCTATGCAACAGCAGCTATTCCTATAACTTCATGCTTCAGCCAGTGACATAGCCACAAATTATAAAGCAGCAAAACAAAGATTCCTTCTTGCCAGGTGGCAAACTTCCTTCTTCCTCCAAAAATATACAAAAGCAGTCCCAAAATAAATAGTCATCACAATTAATTACCTACTCAAACTGAGGGATGAGCAATAAATCTTTAAAGCATTCAAGGGCATTTTCAGTATAAGGGAACTTTTGGAGTCTCAAGCAACAGAAACCACAAAGTATGTCAATTCCACAAATAAATGACATTTTCATAACACTGAGATAATCAAATTAATCCTCCACTCCTTCTCATCAGGCTTTATACCTGTCTATCTTCATTGATTTCAATAGGCTTTTAATCTACACCACATCAGGTCTTTATCAGTCCTACATCAACAATAAATTGATCTACACTAGGTCTAAGTCAGAGGAGGATCACAGTCAGTATAATAGTTCACAGGCCTTGTGATCTGTTTTCACATCTGCTTTTGGATTTTATTTTGAAATCTCGTGTTATTATTTTTGGCTACTGCAGGTTTTTCCTGTCGCCCTACAGGTAGGCAAGGTCCTGTGTGTAGGAAAGAGACAAAAGTCTGAGCCATGGGATGGCAGTCCACTTCAGTTTTTATTTTCTAACCTCATTAAAAGCATTTACATCTTTGGAACTGGGTGCTGGTTTTACCCATAGAGTGGTGAAAGTTCCACATCCTGCAAAGACTTTTGCACTTGTGAAATCTTGCTGGTGAGCTGTCCATGGGCACAACACTTGACATTTAAGGAGGTGCAAACAAAACTCCTGGTGGAATTTGATCCATGTTGGGGCAAGAGTGGAAAGCAAGGACAAGAAAAGCACAGGTATCATTTTCAAAACAAAGATTTCACAGACAAGCACCCTCACTGGTGTGAGGAACATCCCCAGCATCTATATTTTACTCAATATAACAGGAGCCATTTCAAATTTTAGTTCAGTTAAGTAACTTTGTATAAGCTGGTTGGACCAGGTCTGTGATTACTAGATCCATCAGTTCAGAGTGATCATGCCCCAAAACAGAGTATATAGATCTGCAGCACTTATCTTTTCCATAATTTGTTGAAAAATTGACCATCAGTGAAGCTAAGGACAACATAATAAGATATTGAAAAGGTGCAAGGGGTCGTTGGTTCTCATTTGGTTGAAGGTGATTAATTTGGCAGAAACTTTCTTTGAAATTGAAGACGGCAAAGGAGGGTCTAATTCCTGAGCCATATGCTCAGCAATGAAACTCAGTAACACTTGTTATTTGTGTCTGAATTTCTTCTTTCTGCTTTCAATCCCTGTGCATGGAGTTTGAACAATACGACCCTACACAGTTTTCCCTTCCTCTCGAACTCCAAGTCTGCAATTCTGTTATTAACTCAGGTTTGGTTTTAAGACTGTTTTGACAAGCCTAAAACAAACACCTTTGTTTGTTGCTATGTTAAATGCAACGTTAATTAAAAGATCATAATCATCGCTCCCCTTTTCCCATGGAAATCTTAGACAAGAAGAGGTGATCTGTGCCAGCCCTTTGTGTAATTTATGTAGGTAACTGAGGGGATACCTATCTTGCCTGAATATTGCTTAGAATCACAGTTCATCAACCTAGATTATAAGAATGGTAGAGACACCAGGCTGGGATGGGCAGAGGTATAAACCAATGGGCAGAATGCACTGTAGCGGAGGAAAGGGGAGGGAGGAAACAATGAGGATAGAGGAGAAAACACTGCATGATAGAAACCCCCCCGTGAGGTTTTAAAGAGAAAATGAGTGCATCTGGTTAAATCTCTTTGCAGACATCTATACAACAACTGAAGATGTCATCTTCCATTTCAGTTTAGCCTTTTTGTTCTCAAGGCCACCATCAGCCTTGTTTTCCCCACAGACACTCTTGAAAACAAGACGCCAGATCTCCAGGGGCTTTCTGTTTTAAAACAAAATTTACAGATAAATGAAGGACTGTAAAATATTTCAATGGAAGGGTAATGAATAAATTACAGCTGATCTGACCTGCTACTGGTTTTTGTTTGTATTTGTTCAGAGATTAGTGCCCGGGGAAGCTGGAAATAATTCTGTGCAGCCATTGTATTTCACGCATTTGAAATTATGCCATCATCTTTCTTGTAATAATGTGGGGTTAACTGAAAGGCTTGTTTTTTCTTCTGTTTTTTAAAGAAGTTTATAAAGATCTGCACTGTTTTTACAGTATTGGTGGAAACTTGAATGGCAGATTTCACTTTTCAGAGTTCATAAATCCTGTGGTTGCTCTGGAAAATATGCCAGTAGTCCATGTTGCATGTGAATCAGCAGCAGGCTTTTATGTGGTGGTAGAAGATCTTCAGGCTGGAACAGACCTTACAAAGGTGTTTCATATGTTGTGCATTTTAACAGATACCGTGGAAATGCAGCAGGAGAAGCTAGTGAATCACCATCAGCTTTATGTGCAGTAACAGGGATGTTCAGAAACTGCTGGCCGTGTTTGCTTAGTCAATATCTGAACAACCTGATATGATATTACTTCCACAGGCATTTGCCTGTGCAGATATCATGTAATAAACTCTTCTGTGTTTGTATGGAATGAAGAATGTGAACATGACTTTGGTTCTTTCTTTATTTACAAGGAAGGAAATAAATCTTAGGTTATTAAGACTGTATAGAAATCTCTCTCCAAAGCAAACCCATTGGTGTTTGAAGTGATAACTAAAAACACCCCTTTTGAACAACTGAAAAACTTCCAGGAATCCTATGTACATCTCATCTGAGACACGCAGTTGTTTAGAGCGGAAGAATATCCACTGACTTTTGTAGAATTTGAACAAATCCTTATATTTAGTACAGTGCAAATAGCAATAATATCATACATCAAGAGCTTACACATTTTAAGTGACCTATGAAATTTATATTTGCAATGGAAACAAAAAAAAGTGAAGAGCGAAAACATGCCAGTCAGTGCCAGTTTGTTGGAATGCCAGTTAGAAATGGGCCAGCCTGGACCTATAAATATGCATGAGTGCAAATATGTATTAATATATATTTATGTATTGACATAAACACATACATGAACGAATGTATTTAAATACATCAATATTAATTTATATGAAAGCAGACATATGTGTGGAAACAAAATATACTAAAAGGGAAATCAATGTAGCCTGTATGCTATTTGGAATTAAGGAGAACCTAGGGAAAACAAAACTGGTATACTCAGGGAAGAAATAAAAAGAAGAAATAGCTCTGTGTGTGCACTAACAAAAAAATAATCACATAAACTGATAAAAAGAGAAAATTAAGAATTTGGAGGAGAAGACAGGTCAAATTCAAATAATTTTTTCTTTTATTGAAGTTCAGAGCAACTCCCTCAAGTTTGGCTAAGAATAAAATTGAGTGCTTTAATCACAGTTTAAGTCATAAATCGAAACAATATCTTTGAGGGTTTAAAAAAATAATAAAACAATGGTAGAGGCAAAATTACTAGAACATTTTGGAAGTCACATATAGGAATGAATCTCTAGGAGGTTTGATTCTCATTAGTCCTGAAAACTAAAGAGACAGAGTGGACTTGCTGACTTACAATTTAGCCCCTTCAAGGGTCCTTCAGTGAGAAGAGCAGAGCGTGTGCCAAGGTCAGGAGCCAACAACACACCTTCTTTGCAAGGACAAGTAGGATGCACAGCCTCACATAGAGCTGTTTCCTTTCTCTGCAGAGAAACCAAAGAGCTCTGGAAAGCAGGACTGAGAAGACAATCCAAGGTTACAGGCTGACTTGGATGTGTGTGGCACTGACAGACCACCAGGTCTTGCCTTCACAGTGTGCTACTCTACCTTATTGTGCGTGGCTAAAGACAAACAGCAGATAGTGTATTTATCATACATACTCCCATGCCTTACACGTGCTGTCAGTATAGGCTGGGACTATTTGCTGCCCCTCGCATACAGGTGAAAATCAGCTGTGACTCAGCAAGCAAATGCTAACATCCTAAGGTTTGGCAAACCAAAAATCTGACCCAGTTCTTTCATCTGATGTTAGTAAGAGCTTGATTTAGCTCTCATTTAACACACTGAAACCTTACCTTTTTTAAAAATAGCATGTACATCAGTCAAAGAATAGCAAAGGTTAAAAGGATATCCTTTCAGAATTTAGGAAATGTTTTAAGGGTTAAAAATACATTTTAAATAATCTGTCAGGCGTCCCTTTGGCCATTATTACATGCACAGCGTCCCACAACAGTAACTACTGCAAGTACCTCTAGGACAGAGCCCCACTTAAAACACTTCAAATAATGATTAATTTTGCCCATATTTCTAACATATCTCTTTGCAACTTTGACATTTCATGAGATCAAGTGGAAGATGTTTATTGTTTAATGTGTCTTGTTAAATAGATTAAAACATGGAACAAAAGCTTAAGTCTTTTCATGTAGCATAGATTCAGTTCAGACTGGTTTAGAATCTATATACTTTAATCTGCTACACATAGAGAAAAATACGTGTGTTTATAGAGAAACAAAACTTTCTGTCACTGAAAAACCTGCCAGAAACAAGTCAGTTCAGGCAAAGATACATGTGCATACTTTGCCTAGGAGAAATATTCTTGTCACATAAAAATCCCACCATTAATCAAAAATCACATTATAGCTTCTGGAATGAAGTTTCCTTTACTACTCTTCAATAATAAGCCTAAGATAAGATAAAATTGGTAATTGTACCTTCTCTTCTGATAGAAGATAATACTAAAGTGGTATAGAAATTTGAGTTACAAGAATATATTCAGCCTGCTAATAGGCTTACATTATACAGTCTTTACTGATTTATTCATTATACATTTTCTCCAGGTATAGAAAAATTTAATTGAAAGTTACTTGTTACATTGTTACAAAATGTTAACTAGAAAGTTTTCTTTAATCAAATGATCATTAATTCTAGGAAAACTAGTTTATTTCAATAGTGCATTTATCAGGAGCAAGACTAACACAGGCATCACCAACAATAGCTTTACACAGCTGTTTATCATGTGAACACTTTCAGGAGCTAAACATATGCCATAGCTTGCTGGGATAGCATAATATTTTATTTATATTTATTACTTTCTATTCTAAGTTTTAATGATATACAAAGTGCAGGCAAGGTAACTAATATGGTGACTTATCAGAGGAATGACATTACCAAGGATGGTAAGAGTTTGTAAAGTTGGATTCTGGCATGCGTTTTCCACAGAAGAAGGCAGAAGGCAAGCGTTTACAGGCTCTGAGGCAGAAAAAGTGACTTGGCATCATGTTCTCCAGAAAAGAAAAGAAGATAGGGGAAAGCATACTGAAAGCTGTATCTGTACCTAAACCACTTGCACAGATTTTGCATTCCTTGAAGGTGAGTTTTTATACATCTCAGGTATTAAGGCATCCCCTAGCAATAACATCACCTTGGGAGAATGAGGGCTATTCTTCCACCTGGACCAGCATCCCATTTTCTTAGGTCTTATGCAAACAGAAAACAAAAAGAAATCTTTTTCCCTGAAGAGGCACAGGACAAGGCACAGAGATACTCACAGGCAGGCACACTAAAGCAAAGGAAAATTTCCAGGCAGGCAAAGGCTATAGCGTACACAGCAGAGATTCCAGTCCTGAAGCACATTTTTTTTTAATGATTTTTATCTTTTAACTGGTTATCAAATTTATCAAAAATCTTGTAGGACAGTCCTGTTGCACACTGGATTCCGTTGTCTGCAGCCAGTCTAGTCCACAGCTTGATGGTTCCCACTGCTGCCACTGAGCATCTGCAGAATTAAGTACGGATCTGCACCTTAGTGCAGTCGCTACAGGCTGACAGGAACAGCCTACCTACAGGGCAGATCTGGGCACTCTCCTGGAGTTTTTAAGATGTTTGCAAACATTTCCTGTGTTTAACAATAACCATAATACACTGTAAGCGTCTCTCTTATTTCTGATGGCATGCTGCTCAAGAACTGCAGAAAACTGAGTCATTAGGTACATTCATAAACTCTGTTGCTGGCAGAACTTAAAACTGACTCAGGCTTAACTCTCAGTATTTGTTTCCACAGTCAATTTAGTGAAAATTACAGAACCATGGAGCAACTTGGAGCAGATACTGGAAGAAGTCTGGAGAAATACCATGGTCAATTAAGGGACATGAATAAATGAGAAAAATGCTCACTGTAAGTTCAAAGACAACGACCTTCACATTAAATTAAAATAAAGGTAAACCTCATACCCTTTGTTACTTTATATCAAGCTTGAGGTGAAGATACTGCTGCCCTTTCATCTCTAGTAACTACTCCCTGACCAGGAAAGCAGTGATTTGAAAAATAAATGTGATAAAATGTTACGGACACGTGCATTTAAATCTCCAAGCAATGTGCCATGTCCTATGAAACAGTCACTCTGGGTCACTTCCAGTTTGAGTTTTAGCTGACTGTACATTCACTGATGGTGCAAAAGTCCCATGCAAACCTTGTAGAATGGTCTTCAACTAACTCTCACGCAAACACTGTCATATCCGGGTGCTTTTCATCGCAGCGGCACAGTGCTGTCCCAGCATTAGCCACAGCTATGCGGAGCCATTGCCCTCTGACAACTGCAGTCTTGACCTCTCATTTCTCAGTGTGTTTTACATCATTTCTAATGCACTCTGAGATGGGAAGACTAGTCTGATGGCGACACAGAAATGCAGTGTAGAAACCCCAAACACTGCAGAATTCGGTAGATGCATTAACCTGCCTCCACAGTCACTTCTTAATGCCACAGAAATGTGAGTCACCATAGGAAGGGTTTATAAAAACTACGCTAATACAAACTGGTTACTTACTTTGTTTTCCTTAATTTGATGGTTTCTGTCTCGAGCTCCTTGCAGCAAACAAACCTGAATGGTGGTTATTTCTGAAGCTGCTCATACTCTGTGTGACTTGGCCTCTAGCCTGGAGCTCTGCACCAGCCCAAAGAATTACATAAGAAAACCACACATGCTGGGTGATGTTACTCAATATCTGTGGAGGGTTATAATTGTTTAGAGGAGCCAAATTCAGAATTGATGAGTAAGCATTGTTTAGGAGGCAAAGCCTTGCTCTGAGTTACACCCATCTGAAGGCAGCAAGTCAGGCTGCTAGCAAGCCGTATTTGTAATGGTGCCCCTTCAGAGCAGACATTAGCCCAGGGAAGCTAAGCTGAAATAATTTAAAACTCTTTCCAACCCCTTAGAGCCAAATTCTTCCTTGCCTTAGACCGCCACTGATGCCAACAGACATGTTGAGACTGTAAATCAGGCCAGAAGTTGGCCCTTGTTTGGTCCAATTACCCCATAATAAACTCCCTGAGGACTATGTACTGATGTGTAATTTGCATCCTTTCTCCTCTGAAATGGTATATTTATGTTTATAGATTGAGTTAGCAGTTCTAAGGGAGGCGAAAGGCTGCCTGAATCATTTACAAATGGGAAAATCCATATATTTGAAACTTGGTATGAAATATTTGCTTTTGGGCTGCAACCTTGTATACTAAGCTGCTCTCTAGAGTAAATATTTACAATCAAGTTGCAACAAGTTCTAAGTATATGCGATTTTTCTGAGTGGAAACACTGACACATAAGGGCGCGACTTTCTCCCTGTAAAACACTGAGTTAATTGTAGGGTTTGTAAACGTTATCAAGCATAATCTTGAAATTAATTTTTAAATGTTCAGTAATGATTTCTAACCATGTCTCAAGCAGCTGGTTTTGTGTCCGATTCCCAAGTTCTCACACAGACAACTGTTTTCCCTTTAGTGACTTTGTCAGGCTTAACTTGGGATTAATTTGACTGCAGGTGTCAGATAAGCACAGTATTTTAGCAGCACTACCAAGAACCTTATGTGGACAAAATGCAGAAGCATGAAGGCATGTTGGTCAAAACTTTGAAAGATTGATGGAAGTGAGTTATGCTGTTTAAATATCTTTGTCCGGAAAAGCTAAACTTACAAGTAGGTTGCAAGGTATGCAGCAGCAATTATTCTGCCGTGTTCCCTATTAACATAGGTAACCGGTCAGACTTTTTTTAATAGCAATTTCTCTGTTGACATAAAAACCAGCAAGCAACCTTCATAAATCATGCCATGACAGCTAGTGTGGTTGGCCAGTGCTAAAAACAACTGGACTCTTCTTTTTAAGCCTTTTCTTCATAGGTTGCCTGCGTCAGCAGTGCTCTTCAACAAACATCTGCAGTTCATCTTATCGTTTGAAGAAATATATGAGTTTCTCCATTGGTGTGTTTTTTTCAGCTTCAGCTTCTTGATTTGTTTGAACACCATCTGCTACATATAAAATTCAGAGAATTTGTGAAATGTGCACACAGTGAGAAAATTTTAATTGTATTAAACTTTCTGTTTTGATCAAGATAACTTCTTTTATTCATCATCTCCTGCTATGTTAACTAAAGCAAACAGACATGGCTAATGTACTATCCAGTTTTCTCTCTGACTTCCTCCATCTCTATAATACATTAATAGTTCAGGTACAAAACCAGTTTATTCCTTGCAGCATTTAAGATGTAATTTAATATTGTTTGATTTACACATCCAAAAATAGCTTAGAAGTAGTAATCTCTTCTACAGAAGATTTGCTCTCATCACTCTGCACCTATGTGCGCAATATTTGCATCAAAGCAAACAAAAAAACCCCCAACAATCTTGGTAAACTCCAAGACAGAAGCCAGAAGCCCAGGCTGAGCTGAACGTCTGTCATGGCATGAGATTGCCACAGGGTGGTAGAAGTAGTGCGGTTCCACATCCACACCAGCACAGGGAGAGGAGAAGAAAAAACTTCTGAACGAAGGAAGGGGGAAAGACTTTTCAGCTAGTCTAAACAGAGGTATCAAAAATAAGGTTTAGCTCATGGTAAATCCAGATGGTTAAACATTTGACCCATATCTAATCCCTCTGCCAAGCGTGCCCCACCACCATCACTGCTGTCATAATACAGCACAGGCAGCTAAAAATCGCTTCAGTTCCAAGAAGCAGCACACGTTTTGGGGAAAATTAAATTTTAAAGCATGTTGCAGAAATAGAAAACACAGTCTTGACAACATGTTATGACTCCAGCTTTGAGAGGAACAGTGTTATATATGCTAAAAGAATTCCTCGGGACTGCGGCTTGCTGCTGTTCTCTGCATTTTGTTATGATAATATCATTTTTAAAAAGTGGTGCAGCACTTTGATCTTAGAAGAGTATTTAGCTGACAGCTATTTACTGTACTTAATCATTTAATAAAAGAGTGAGGGCTTTGTTCACAAGAGGAGAAATGAATCAGAAATTGAAATTCTGCCTCTCTTGTAAGTACTACGCACAGTACGGATGAGCCCTATAACATATTGATTATTGGTGGTGAAATATGAAGGGGAAGGGTCAAGTGACACATATGAGTATCAATGATTTGTGGCAAGTACTTTAATGCCACTGATGTTCAGATTTAGCTTCAAGGGAGGCTTCCTTGAAGCACAGAGCCCTGCTTATTTATATGAGACTATCAGACACTTTGAAGAAAAAAATAATAAGGTATTAATGTGGTAAACATAGCATGTGTTTTATAGAAATATAATGTATAACTTACAAATACCTTGATGTTTTATGTTGGGATTGATGTAGTTATGACCAGCTAATAGATGAGGATGAGAGGAGTATCGGGCTTGAGACCTTCAGGGTATGAAACAAACCACATATTTAAAAATGGGCAAGGTTTATGTAGTATAATATCATGTTTTAAACAGTTCATAAAAGAAGCCAACTGACAAGAGAACAGTGTGGATGATATAAAATAATGGAAACCTTCCTTCAAATATCAAGCAATTTTTTTCTGCCTCAACTCACTTTCCACAATAGAGTGAGTGAAAAATCCACAGAGAATAAAACCAGCGATCCTTTTGAGCAAGGATACAAATTTACCTAGATATGTCAACCACACAGATTTATGGGACAAGGAGTTTTTCACCCTGAAGAAAGAAGCTTTCTTGTCAGTCATCTACTAAAAAAAAAAAAAGCTGAAAATAAAGCTCTCAGAGTTATTTTTATGTTTTAGGAACTGCAAGAAATTTCTGCTAGGGGTTGTTGGGGATTTTTTGTGACTTTTTTTCTTTAAGCTTCCTCATAGCCATGGAATAGTTCTCTTCATGGATGTATAAGAAACACTTGTGTTGTGCTGCTATTAACGGTATGATTTGTTAGTGTACTTTTATGTATGGAGTGTCTGCATCTGGTAAGGTCTACAACTGTACCTCCTTGACAGTGCCAGATGTTGTGAAGATAAAATACCTCCTGTGTAAGGAACTGCTGGAATCAGACTCCATGATAGGTGTTCTTAGTACAGTTTAAAAAGGCATCTGTCTTAAACTAATTTCAACATCTTACTTTTCTATTTATTGTTTTGTCAGATCTTTCTTGTTACTGGGGAAATATTTTAGTGCCCCTAATAACTTGGTTTAAAACTTGCAGCTTCAGTTTTTCCCAAGTCTTTTTTTTTTAATTCTGAAGCCACTGCCCTAATGAAAGGGAGTAAAGGGAGAAAAAGAAGAAAAAGTTTGTTGTGAGGCTCAGCTGCGGTTAATTAGATTGGCCCAGCCAATGAAGTAAAATTGGTCAGCAAGTATTTTTATACCAGGTTAGCCATGAAATAGCATGCAAAACACTGAGTCCAAATTTAACGAAGGTTTGTTAAAAACTTTGTGGTGGAGAGAGAGGAGAGCTGACAAAAGGCAGGAGAAGAGCCCTGCTTCGCTATCATACCCCATAACTCACTGCATTGTCGACCTCTTAAAATAGTAATGATACTTGACCCTTATTAGTATTTCTGGGCAATATATGAGCTTGAGTTTCCTTGGGTGAAAGCTAATGCCTTAGACCACCCTTTAGACCACCATTCTATCTAGTTATAGAACATATTAATGTTATTCTTGGGTCATTTAACTTACTCTCAGTGAAGAGTGGAGAATGGTGCTAAGCTGTAAATCAACTCTGTCCTGCAGTGGATTCGTGCCATAACAGATCATCTCAAAAATTCCAGCCTTGCCTGACCATGGTGAAGAGATTATGGTAAGTAAAAATTCTGCTAAACATCACTTGTTTCATTTTTGTACTTTTCTCATTGCCTATCTAGCTAGGAAAGGTTAAGCCCTGTTATGGTGGACAGTGCATTGAAAAGGAATATTGCTATAATAAAACCCCTGAGGCTAAAACTTTTACCATATGTGGTGAAACTCTCTCTCCTTTCTAAAGGTGAGCTGCTGCAGAGAGGAAATTATTAAACAAGGCCATTGATACCGTGCATAAAAATTATTTTTTTAATCCTCAGGGAGAAAAAAATGAGTTCATAAATGTATTGTGCTTAAAAGGTATCCTCTAAGTGCCAGTGTTCACACCCCAAATGACAGTCTGAAACGCTGAGTGGCGTTAGTCCATTTAACTAAATCCTGATTACTCAAAATGAATTCATTTAAAAAGCAAATGTAATATTCCCTTGGCAAATGTTTCACTAACTGTTCCTCAAAATCATAAATATATTTTCCACACTGTTCTGGCAAACCAATAATGTTTACCTTTAGCTTCCTAGAAAAGATTTACAGATAAGTCCCTGGTCTGTTTTGCACATGTGCCTTGGTGAATTTAACAGTAATATATACTGTCATCACGGTTGTCTTCAAATCTTTGAAATCACTTTTGCCTTTTACAATACATATTTAATTGAATGTCTAGCTAGTAGATATGTATATGTATCTTGCATTTGTGGGTGGGCACGTGTGTGCCTAATACATATATTTAGCACTTTAAAATGGTACAATGAGTGATTGAGAAATGCCTGAGAGATATTTTATACATGCACACACAGTTTGTAAGTGTGTAATCTCCTGAAACACTCAGAGGCAGAGAGGAAAGTGGAGAGACATCTGCAAATTAACAAATCATCTATCTTTGAGGTCATTCACAAATTAGTTTTGCAGAATAAGGTAGAACAAAAGCATAATTCTGACAAGAATTTGTTCTGGCTATTTATCACGTAAAATTGTGTAACAATATTAGACACAGGAATTTTTGCTCAGCTTATTCCTTATAGTATTACCATGATTTCACAACTTGGTGCAGATGTTTCGTGCTGAATAATGTCCTTGATTGACATTTGTGCTCTTACTCTCAAACTTTTAAGTAGCTGTGATGCATATATTCCATAGGAACGCTATGGGGGGGACGAGGGGAAGGTAAATAAAACACCAAAACCTGTTTTTAAAAAGGAAACTTTAAAAATCTGTTCCACTCATGCCTAAGTGGAGGATTCTCCACATTTCATTTGCTATTTTTAAATAGCTACTTGTAATTTAAATTATTGCTCAGCGACACGGGCTTTTGATAAAACCTGAATGTTCTTGGGATTTAGTCTTTGGAAGTGTAAGCGGTTTCCTGCTGCAGTGAGGACGGCATGAATCTCAGTTGATATATATACTAAAATTTATTTCGCATTGTACATTTATTGCTAATCTTATTGCTTGAATGGAGCAAGTGGTTATATTTGTACCACAAAAGGTTATTGTTGTTAAATTAATTGAACTGTTTCAAAGTTCCTTTTTCTCTGTTAATTATTTTAAAAACAACATTGAAAACCTTAAAAGAGCAATTTACTTCTGAATTAAGGCTCAAGACAATTTTATGTTAAGTAAAACACAAATTAATCTGCCATTATAAATGAATCTTGTTAAAAAAAATAGTACAATCAGTATATTGATTCCCTCAACGCATATTTTTCATTTATTGATATTCTAAGATTATACTTGAGCCTGCAGCAAAAAAATGAGAGAGAGAAAAAGAGAAAAATTGAAACCATGCACAAGTAGGGGATCTTGGTTGAGTTTTACCCTGGAAAATATTTTTTTTAAGTATGGCTTAGTTTGGAATTAGTCATATTAATGCCAGATTTTTAATTAATTTATTTTCATTTTCGAAGCAGTATTATGTTCTTATTTGTATGCCTTTAGGCAATGGCCAAAGTATTTTCAAGAATTTATACTAAATTCTATGTAGAATATACAAAAAGATAGCTACTGAAAGCATAGATATAAACATTTTGATTTTTTTTTTCATTTGTAAGATATGCTAGATGTTTGCGAATACCTTTCAGCATGAAACTAGAGAAAGCTTTGAACAAGTCTGATGAAGATCAAGTTCCCTGCTGTCCTAACTCCATTATTTCAGTGGAGAATCTGTTTCCTCTTCATTGCATGCATTTTCTAAATGTGCTACAGCTTTATGCATTCACTTCGGTTCCTTATGTATACAAAATAGATTGAAAAATATATTTAACTCTGTTGTTAAAAAAAAGGGGGGTGAAGGGGAAGAAAAGAAAAATCTTGTTTCTATGCTTTTCTGAGATTTGGAGGCCAGTCCACATAAGACAAAATCCCCTGAAGGCTCAGTGTATATTCACTCTCAGACCAGCACATCCGAACACCCGTTAGTCTTAGATTAAGGAATTAAATCCCTGCAAATGAATTTCATATCCAAAATCATTCAATTTGTCCCCTTTGTCTTGTAGAATCATAAGCATATGGGACCATACTAAGTATAGCAAAAATAGCTGCTGCTATAATCATAATTAGTACCTATTAGCCCTTCCTAGGTGCAAAACCCTAGTGATGAAAGCACAGCACAAGAACCTAGATAGAAGAGGATTTGAAATCTCTGTAGTACAGGACTGTAACTGCTGCCCTTGCAGGTTCACCAAACACACAGTGAGTGAGAAGGAATTGCTGGGCTTGGGAACCGGATCCTACGTGCCTTTCCCATACACAAAAAGATGTACAGAATGAGACCTTTTACTTCCTTGAGAGGCATTTCTTCTTGTCCAAACATGCTTTCTAAAAAAACCTTCTTATATGTTCCTGAATATTTTTAAATGGTATCATTATCAATTTTTAATACCTTCATATTAAAATGTATTTATCAGGACGCTGGAAAGATCTTTTTTTGTCTTAGTCATACATAGCATAACAGATGTTTTACAAAGGCTGGAACAGTTATTCAGTGAACAAGATAACATCCAAACTTTTTACTGAATTATTCCGGTGGGCACATCTTGGTGGTACATAGAGCTTAGCTGCAGATTTCAGCCTCCTTCCCATAATATGTGTAAGTTATACGCAATTACAGACCTAAAGGGTATAGTCAATTTAAAAAAAATTAAAATAATCTGACATGCAAATCTGACACGAAGCTTTTCTTCCCAAAAGCATTTTGAAAAATGTTTGCTTTTAGATTCAGAGTGAAAAAATATGTGTATTTACATTAGCGAGCCGCAAGTCACATTTTTGAAAGCAAAGATACTAAATTGTGCATGAAAAATCATCATGGGCTTATATTTCTGTATGGAAAAAATGTGCTTCTTTACATAGGCTGCTTTGTATCAAGTGTGATTCACTTTGGCAGCACGTGGGCTGCCTGAACAACAGCAGCACAAGCTTGTTTATATGGGACTGTTTGCATGACCAGGCGCTGAGCAGAGGAAGTGAATTAGATCCCAGCCAAATGGCATCATGCAGCCCAGCGACAGAGCACCAGCCTTGTGCAAAGTGCACAAGGTCCCTAGAAACAAAGATCTCAGAAGCCCCTGTGTGCACACAGACACCATCCCCCCTGCACAAGCCGCACTGTGTAACACGGGACAGTGCAGACACCAAACCGGGACCTTCCAGCTCCCCCTCCGTCCAGCTGGGTTGCAGCCACCGTGTATCAAAAAAAAATTTTTTTAAATCACCTCTCCCTGCCCACACTCAAGCGTTTGACCACTGGAAGTAGTTCTCAAAGATCTGGGGCTGTCATTTTGCTTGGGGCTTTAAGCTATCCCTATTGACTTCAAGCATAAAATCAGGTGAGAGTCAGAGACAGCTCAGAAAAGTAAAGTCACGTGCAATAAGTAGAGTATAGATGTCATAACCTATGTGTGAAGGAAAAGAGAACGAGGTTATGATCATTGTCTGAGGAGATTTGTTCAAACAATGTAATAGAAAGATGCTCCCTTTAAATAAACATTAAACTTTTGCTAAAGGGTTACAATTTACAGTTCCAGCATGATCTTTTGAGATGCTGTGAATACATTTAATATGAAGATGTCTGTACAGCCTCCCAAAAGCAAGGCATATCTTGCACCACAAGCTCTGCAATGACTTTTTTTAATCAATAGCTCATAAGTATTCATTGAAAGATATGTTGGTATTCTACCCACAAAACCTACAGGAGAATCGCCACAACCATATTAAAACCAACATTTACCTTTGAGTCTTTGCTTGGAAATGACAAAATAATGGGACTTTTAAAGGAATTTTTAATTTATTACAAGAGAGGAGTTTGGATGTGTGCTATATACACTGCTACCAAATTGTCCACAT
Source organism: Piaya cayana (assembly GCA_013389865.1). NCBI lineage: Eukaryota > Metazoa > Chordata > Aves > Cuculiformes > Coccyzidae > Piaya > Piaya cayana. The sequence goes on along the minus strand of WAAB01011803.1, from coordinate 190,772 downwards.
AATTAACCCAGTGAAATCTGTTAAGACAGCAAAGAAAAATCGTGATTTGACAGCAAGGTCCATCTCATGCATATGCAAAGAAGGCAAGTGAAACTTTACCTCTGAGTTTTCCCTGTGCAAAGAGTTGCTCAGCCCCAGCCCTCACCCCTCACCCCCAGCCTGATTTCTCGCAGTCAGTCCCTGCCTCTGCCACTCATTTTCTATCTGTCATCCAAAGATGCAGGTTAGCTGATCACCTGTTTTCAAAGAGAAATATGTTTAAAAGATGCAAGCTTTTCTTTCTGTGTGTGGAAACATTTTGGTAACCATTAAAGAAAATACTATCTAAAGCCTAGATATAATTAAATGATTGGGTGTATTTTTAGATACACTGGCTGATCTACATGCCTGAATATGAAAACATGTCATCTTCATTGGGATTTATTTTGTGGTTAAAATAATGCACAACATTTTCTCCAGAGTCATCACTGTTTAATTTATTGCCTGCAAAATAGATTAATTTCTTTCCCAATTTTTAATAATATATTGCACAGGCCAAAAAAAAAAAAGAGTAGAAAGTAGATACTGAAAGGGCAAAATTACTGACATGTTGCATACAGACCTGGATACCAAGTTCTGAAAGCATGGACAGACTTAGATGATTGTGCTATATTAAACTCAGTAATTCACAATTCATATGTATCTCTCAAGATACAAAAGTTATTACGGTGCCTATTTTTTAATAAAAAGATATGAAGGTAAATAGAGATGGAAGGCCAAAGTTGTTAAAGGAATTATGGGAATTGACTGATCCTTTCTTGGCAGTGTCAGCTGAGCAAGAAAAGTGTCATCCACCCAAAATGAAATCCTCAAAACTAATATCCCGCCACTTGGGGATTTTTTTCCCCTCATTGCTAAACTTTGGCTCAGTATCCCATACAAAACAAGCCTCATGAACAAAATGAAAGCCCCATCTTAGACCATTCTACCCACAGTGAAGGGTCTGCATAAGATCCCTATTTAGTTCCTTGTATCCAGACACATTTAATCACTCAGACAAACCTGACTGTCATGGGAAGAGGTCGGTAGGAGCAGCCCTGTGCCAGCCTTTGGGCTCAGAAGCTCCTCCAGGAGAGACTGTGAGACTGTGCCCCCCAGGGAGAAGAGGGAGTTGAGATCTCCCTTCCCTGGCTCTATTTTTTGGGTTAGTGAGTAGACCCAACTTGGCAAACCACCCATTGCCTCCTTATTTCTTTCTTTTCTCTCCCAGCTCTCTCGAAAATCTCTGACTAGACAATTCAAAATACATCTGAAGTCATTGCAAGATAACTAAATTGTGCATTTTTTTGGCTGATGTCCTACTTAAAATAACAGTTTGCTCTGATCCAGTCAAGGCTGCCTGGCACGTGTTACTGCACAGCTCTTCTAGTTTCGAACAAATTAATTTGGAGTTGCTTTTCAGTCTTGCACCATACTTTCCCAAGCAGGTCCTCCTCCCAGATGCTCAGCTTTGTGCTGCCCAACTCAATTTGACTGGTGTGATGGATTCTTCTGCTGTAACTTCAAATAGCAGAAAAGACCTCTGAAGGTGGCTTACACCAAGAAGTTCTAGATGAGACACTCACTTGGTGGCATTGCATCACCAATTAGATCAGGAAATTTTGCCTCTGTTTCATGCTGGTTTTCATATCACTGTGTGTGCCGTTCATTGCAAAGAAGCATCTTTATGCATTGGGTATTTTCCATGTAGCTGCATTGTCCAAATGATTTGTTACCTGAATGATAGATTTCCCCAATGGAATAAAATGAAAATACACAGTACCACAGTAATTGACTTTGTCCAGGATTTTGCTGCATTGTCATGTATTATAACTGTATATTTCTGTTCTGTCCATGCAACTTATTCTAACATTAGGGTTTTTAGAAAGGAAGGAAGAAAAGAGTAGAGGAAAAAAAATCTCATGTATTAAAATGATTCCTGACTCTTCCTTTTCCATCTCAGACTGAGGATCATCAGTGCCAGGGTGGACACTCAGACCAGGCCACAGCAAGGAGGGGCCTGGGAACTTCAAGACCTGGCTGTGAGCTGTGCTGATCTGCTCATGTAGGGTATTTTGGCTCAGTGCATCTGGTGACTACCATCTGCTATATTTAACTACGTATTAAGATAGTAAATTGAAGAAAACAAAATCTTGAGGTGCATTATGGACCATACCTGTGGTTGGCTCATTTCTTTACAGTTTTTGTCAACCTTGCAGGAAGCGATTACGTTTTGATAGATTTTTGGAGTAAGACTTGGTGGGATTAGCTGAAATGTTTTAGTGTGAATGTGATGTTGGACACAAAATTCAGGCATAGCTCTGGAGTTAAACTTTCCCAAAAGATTTGGTCTAGGCTATTGGTTTGGGTCTGGATCTCATTCAGGATGAACTTGAATCAAGCTCCTTGTTACAGATTATTCCTGTCTGCTGAATTTCAGCAGCAGACATTAATGTGTCTACCCTGGCTCTCCTGAACCAAACTCCACTTGAATCGTGGTTTAATGAGGACAAAAGTCCTCTGGTAGCTGAGATGTGGCCATCTAATGCTGTTGTCTCCTTACGTAGCATTAGCACAGAAAATCTGACTTCATGGCCAACATGATGGTGCAACAGCCTCTCTTCTTTCATGTATGGTGAGGTCTTCTGTTTTCTCCGGGACCTGTGAGACCCTAAAGCTACCCAGGAAACTCTGGCCATCTATGAAATTCCTGCAAATTTTCCTTCATTTTATTAATCCCAACGTTTTTTTAAAGCACAGAATCTTGAAACTCTTTTTTTCAGAGTGAACAAGAAATCTGCTTTTCAGGTCCCTACCTGAAATGGCCGCTGCCAGATGTGCCAATTGCCTGTGTTTTGTTTGTCGGTTTTTTAAGTTGTCCTCTAAAAGCTGGACATAGGTACCTGACCTTACACGTGTCATGGAAGAATCATTGCTGGAGAATGACACCCTGTGCCTGGCACAGGCTCAGACCAGCAGTGCAGAAGCAAATCTCTCCATTAAAACATTAACTGCCCTATGAGTCAGGTAGTCCAACCAGCAGCCTCTTCCCATAATTGTTTGCCTCTATAATGAATTAAAGATGGACTGGTAAATAATCCCCACACCCCGAAGTCTTTGTGGCATTCAGCATCCAGAGATCGCAACTCTTCTCCACCAGCTCCTTAATAAATACCCTCCATAGGAGTTTTGTGTGTAACTTCTGTGTAGACTCAGCTCAGGCTGTACTTGTAATACAGTTTCCAGCTGTTCGACTCCAATTTGTGAGACGAGTAAAAACTATTTATGAAGCTTCAGCAGCAGTTTATAAATAGTCACATGATAAACAGCGGGCTGTGTTGTGTGTAAGAAAATACAGCAGAGACGTCGCCACAGAGTATATCATTTCTTATTAGGAGCTAAAAGAGGCCTCAAAAATGTTTCCCAGTGTGGCAGCTTTCTGCAGATTTGTACCCTCCCATGCAGGCAGAACCACAGCGGATCTCCCTGCTGGGCTTCCCAGCACCTGGGGTGGGACCAGTGCTAGTGTGGGATGCAGAGCAAGGATCAAAAAATCCACTATGACCATTCAGGGTGCTCCACAGTGCCTGCAGAGCATCTCCGTGCCCCTGCCACCCAGTCCTACCCCTGGACCTGGAGGGACAACCTCCATCCTGGCCACTTGAGAAGCACCAGGTCCATACCATGCTGAGCTTGTCCTGAGGCCACTGGGATGTTTCCTTTCTCCACAGCACCAACTGTGTAAGGAACACTGAATTTAGACCAGGTGGGGTTTTTGGGGGGTTTTTTTTTGTTTTTTTTTTTTTGCATAGGCACACAAACAGCCATCATCTGGGAATAATGAGAACTGTCAGGACAGGGGAAGGGAAGCGGCCAAACTGTGAGCATGGGCTCAAGAATCGATTAGAAGAAAGGGAACACTCCTCAGGAAAAATTTGCCTTGAAAAAACCAAACTTCATCAGCTGAAAATGAATGCTCAGTCTATTGAGATGTGCCCTGTGCCCGGAGAGAAACATAGCAGGAACAGGTGACCTATTTTCCTTGGAGAGGGAGAGGTTGCTCCCTATTGATCCCACCCTTCCTCTATCAGTTTATATATTAGCTTCTACAGCCTGTGAATGAAGCAGCCAGTAATGAAGTGAATCATTCACAATGAATAAATGATCTGACTAATTTAGCTCATTTTTCTGCTTGCAGCTCCTCCATAAACAGATCACCATTTCACTATATTTATTTATTACTCGTGTTTACCTTGCAGTTTGGGGGTCTTTTTTATTATTTTTTTAATTTTTCACCACTGCAAGTTGGTGGAAAAAGTTATTAGCTCAGTTATGACAGGACAGATGAGCTGCATAATGCTTTCCCTACCCCGAGACTGGATGGGTCCATTGCAGGTATTTGCATCAATAAACAGAAAGAAAAATCAAAGTTGGTAAACTGCTAAAGCAATAGAGTCCAAAATTCAGTTTCTACAGAAACACATGTCCTTCAGGCAAGAGCATCCCAAACGTTTCCATAATACAGACACTCACAGTGCCAACACAACTGCAAGAAAACCATAAGATTGTTAAGATTAATGTAATTTTTTTTGCTGCACGTGTGGATTTTAAAGCCAGAAAGAATCCTTAGGTCATCAGGCCACAAAATTTTATCGTCTTTCCTGTATTTAGCTTGATGATTTGTATATATCCAAAGCATATTTAAATCAACCTAGAACTTATTCTGGCTAGTGACCATCTCAATGAGCAGCATATGTGGAGTGATGTCGCCTAGAGGATCGTTTGGCTTTAGCTCTTGCTAAAAGGACAGTAAAAAGATTGGAGAAAGCTCCGATGTTGGATTCAGACAAGGTTTGTAGGATTCAGAACCCATGGTCAGCATTGGACTGGATTTTAGAAGCTGTGTGTATGCTGCAGCACCTTCCTGCTGGTATGGATGGAGGGCACAGAGTGGAGAGAGCCATGGGGTTCATGGCTGTGATGGAACTGAGAAGAACGTCTTCTGTCTTTAGAGATGCCTCCTCACCTACCAGACCAAACCAGTGGAGCAAAACCCTGGTGGTTTCAGACCTCAGTACCTGCCCACATATATTTCATCTTGTATGTCTATGTTTATGTTTCTTTTGCTTGCTGTACTTGAGAGCGCACCCTTTCATGAAGATCTGATATACACAAAAGAACAAGACAAGAAACAAACAGGAGGCCAACACCGCCCATACTAAAGCACCACCTGCAGTATAAAAATATCAGACAACTCCCACACACATCTTCCCCCATCCACCACATCAATGGAGAGGCTCAACGGCAGAGTACAGTGCTCTATCCGTTAGCAAGCCCTGACATCCAGGCATCGGGGAGAGAAAATTCCCAGCTCCAAAGAAAATGGGGAAAACCTCACAACCTTGCACTGCAGGAGCTCCAGCTCGAGTGCTTCCCAAGCAGCATCTGCAAAGAGGACTAAGAAAAGAAAGAGTATCCTGTCATGCCAGATCTCAAGCTAAGCAGTATTGGTGAGTCAAATTTTACATGCAAGCTAATTACAAGCTGATGCAAGCTGCAACAAAGTGGTGCAATGCTTCTCTGCGTGAGGAGCTGCCCAAGACTCACGCACACTCCTGCACAGACACCACTCACTGAACAAGTGCAGCCCCTCCTAAAAGCTCCCTGCTTCTTCACTGATCTGGACTCAGAATATGACTGCTGTGAGAAATGGCTGCAAGATTCAATTTGGTCAGAGGCTGGGCTCCTCCTGAAAAGTTCTAGGAACTGGCCTGTGGCCAGGGAACGCTCAGAAGTAGGCGTGATCCTTCCTCCTCTCTCCTCAAACTACCAACAAATAAGTGTCCAATGTACTTACTTGACCAAGACATTTAATATTGTTGCAGCAAGGCCATCCAGGCTTCTGAGGAACCCCTTCTTCCAAGACTTCATCCTGGTCTGTAGATCAAGGTTGCTATCCTACTGCTGACATTTCCTATCTAAGTGTCAATCAGGGCTCAAGGACACCATTTGGATGGAAGCAAATGCTTATAACAAAGACAGAAGAGGAGATTAAAAGCTATTCTAGTTTACACTGCTAATTGCAGCAGCATCTTAGGTGAGGTGATGGAAACAGGCAGAATCTGAGGGTGCAAACATAGATATATTGGAATAGTATCATGTCATTCGTCCTGGGCTGAAATGAGAGGGCTTTTTCCCCAGATTAAGCCCTAGCCTGAAGGAAAAAAAGAGATTTCTTACTCCAGAAGGAGATCATACATATGTTGAGTGTGTATACATATTTATATAGAATAAATCCCAAACAGCAGTTTGGCTTTTCAGTTAGATCTTTTCTTAATTCCCAACTGTCTTGTGTAGACAAGCCCTGAGAGTAAACCCAACAAATTCCAGAGGTCAAACCCCATTCCTGACTCAGTCTTTTCTTACATCATTTAACCAATTACTTCACCTGGTTGCTCTTCTGTTCCTCCAGTTTCAATCACTGGCAATGTGCTCTTTAACCACCCTTTATTTTTTCCTATTTAAATGCTGCTAAGGTGGGTTTTCTTCTGAACAAATTTATGCACTTCTTTACTTGTTTTCCCCATTCCAGTTTAACTTTTTCCATTGTTGTTTCTGGAAACCATCCTATTAAGGGAGGATAGATGGCAAACGTAGAGCAAAGGAACAGATATGTGCCTTCAACACTGAGGGGATGGAAAGGTGTATGAACAAGTCCAGGGAATAGCCCTGGTACATGCTCTTATTCCCTAATAAGTACTAGGTTACCAAAAGCAGCTTATGCTCCAAAGAAAGCAAGAGGTTTAAAATAAATACAGGACTCCATATGACTTCTGACTTGCTTCTCTCTCTGTTTTCTCAGAACACCAGCAAGAAGGAAGAAGGAGGAGAAAATCCTGAAGAGGCCAAATTAAAATATATTTTTTCAGATTTTTTTTCAGCATACTTTAATTTTTCATCTTTTTACTTTGGAGGAAGCAGCTGAAAATTGTTATGCAACTGTTTAGCCATGTCTAATTTGCTGGTACGTTAGAAAGACTTTCAGTCTAATACTCTTGAGTCTATTGTAAATACTCAAACATTCCAGTCAACCAGACTGATAAAAACAATTTAACGGGGCTATTGGCAAGAGTGATCTCAGATTTGCTAAAAGTCATGTCTATGTTCATGCATGCAAAGCAGCACATTTTCACTTCCCAGTATGATTGACTGATAAAAAATCTTAATGCAAAATAAAGCTACTGACATACACTGAGAGTGAGTCTTGTTCTTAGTTGGGTCTTGTAGGTGCAGAGCATCTAAAAAGTCTGAAGACATTTTTTAAGTGCTGTCACAAGTTTTTCTTATGACATAATTGAAAAAGGGGTCAGACACGATTACAAAATTAATGCTTCAAAGCATCTTTAGCAGTTTTGTAAAATAAAAATAAGCTCAGATTTTGGGGTGCTTTTGGGTGGAAATAAAGCTGCGTTATTTGGAGTATGCTGGAAATTAATGAAAGCTGAAGGAATACTTCAGACTCAGTAGGTTTTTTTTAGAAGCTATATTGAAATGTTTCAGCTCAGGTTAGTAGCAAGGTTTGAGACATTTGTGGGAGGGAGGGAGGGAGGGAGGGAGGGAAGGAAGGAGACACAATGACTGTCACTTTTCTCTAATCTGTTGAGAACACTTCCTATATATTTTCCCTTTGTATAACCTTTTGTTGAAACAGAGAATGCTTGTCTAGTGCAGTATATTAGAGCTAAAGGTCATAAATTAGTGAGTTTTATGTAAAGAATACAAAATTTCAGAAAATAATTGCAAAAAGGTTAATTCATGACTATTTCTCCCAAGTTCGAGCTGCCTATATGTTCAGTTAAAATATTAGTCATGGGGCTATTTGCAATACATCGTTCTTTTAAAAACTCCTCACTGTTAACATAGGNTTACTTGACCAAGACATTTAATATTGTTGCAGCAAGGCCATCCAGGCTTCTGAGGAACCCCTTCTTCCAAGACTTCATCCTGGTCTGTAGATCAAGGTTGCTATCCTACTGCTGACATTTCCTATCTAAGTGTCAATCAGGGCTCAAGGACACCATTTGGATGGAAGCAAATGCTTATAACAAAGACAGAAGAGGAGATTAAAAGCTATTCTAGTTTACACTGCTAATTGCAGCAGCATCTTAGGTGAGGTGATGGAAACAGGCAGAATCTGAGGGTGCAAACATAGATATATTGGAATAGTATCATGTCATTCGTCCTGGGCTGAAATAAGAGGGCTTTTTCCCCAGATTATGCCCTAGCCTGAAGGAAAAAAAGAGATTTCTTACTCCAGAAGGAGATCATACATATGTTGAGTGTGTATACATATTTATATAGAATAAATCCCAAACAGCAGTTTGGCTTTTCAGTTAGATCTTTTCTTAATTCCCAACTGTCTTGTGTAGACAAGCCCTGAGAGTAAACCCAACAAATTCCAGAGGTCAAACCCCATTCCTGACTCAGTCTTTTCTTACATCATTTAACCAATTACTTCACCTGGTTGCTCTTCTGTTCCTCCAGTTTCAATCACTGGCAATGTGCTCTTTAACCACCCTTTATTTTTTCCTATTTAAATGCTGCTAAGGTGGGTTTTCTTCTGAACAAATTTATGCACTTCTTTACTTGTTTTCCCCATTCCAGTTTAACTTTTTCCATTGTTGTTTCTGGAAACCATCCTATTAAGGGAGGATAGATGGCAAACGTAGAGCAAAGGAACAGATATGTGCCTTCAACACTGAGGGGATGGAAAGGTGTATGAACAAGTCCAGGGAATAGCCCTGGTACATGCTCTTATTCCCTAATAAGTACTAGGTTACCAAAAGCAGCTTATGCTCCAAAGAAAGCAAGAGATTTAAGATAAATACAGGACTCCATATGACTTCTGACTTGCTTCTCTCTCTGTTTTCTCAGAACACCAACAAGAAGGAAGGAGGAGGAGAAAATCCTGAAGAGTCCAAATTAAAATATATTTTTAATATTTTTTTTCAGCATACTTTAATTTTTCATCTTTTTAGTTTGGAGGAAGCAGCTGAAAATTGTTATGCAACTGTTTAGCCATGTCTAATTTGCTGGTACGTTAGAAAGACTTTCAGTCTAATACTCTTGAGTCTATTGTAAATACTCAAACATTCCAGTCAACCAGACTGATAAAAACAATTTAACGGGGCTATTGGCAAGAGTGATCTCAGATTTGCTAAAAGTCATGTCTATGTTCATGCATGCAAAGCAGCACATTTTCACTTCCCAGTATGATTGACTGATAAAAAATCTTAATGCAAAATAAAGCTACTGACATACACTGAGAGTGAGTCTTGTTCTTAGTTGGGTCTTGTAGGTGCAGAGCATCTAAAAAGTCTGAAGACATTTTTTAAGTGCTGTCACAAGTTTTTCTTATGACATAATTGAAAAAGGGGTCAGACACGATTACAAAATTAATGCTTCAAAGCATCTTTAGCAGTTTTGTAAAATAAAAATAAGCTCAGATTTTGGGGTGCTTTTGGGTGGAAATAAAGCTGCGTTATTTGGAGTATGCTGGAAATTAATGAAAGCTGAAGGAATACTTCAGACTCTAGGTTTTTTTTAGAAGCTATATTGAAATGTTTCAGCTCAGGTTAGTAGCAAGGTTTGAGANTTGCAAAAAGGTTAATTCATGACTATTTCTCCCAAGTTCGAGCTGCCTATATGTTCAGTTAAAATATTAGTCATGGGGCTATTTGCAATACATCGTTCTTTTAAAAACTCCTCACTGTTAACATAGGCATAAACTTTCTTAGCAAACTTGAGGCCGTGTAATATGTAGCTCATTATCCCTGGAAGCCATTTCTGCCATTGTTTTAATTACATGTATTTTGAGCAAGACTAACTGATACTGACCTGGACACCACTGTTGGAACTGAGCGAGTGTCTGTATTCAGCACTGCTGTAAAAACTCTATTAAGGTGCCCAGAGTTACACACCTACGGAAGAAAATTAAATTACCCAGTTTACCATTAACATAAATTTCGGATGTCCTAGATATTCGGTATTTTGTACTAACCAGATATCTCACTCAAATCTGTCTGTAGTACAATACATCAGAGAATATCATCTGAAATATCTTCTGCTTTTTGAGTTCAGAGAGAGGACAGATTTCATTACAAATGTCCAGAGATTCAACTTATGGTTTTGCAACTTGACTAACTTGGATAAATGAAGGGATTGAAACATAATGTATGGAGTCTATAAACTGTCTGGAAACAAACTCTAAGTATGGTCAATAATACTATGAAATCTTGCTGGTGACCAAAGCCATCAGGTGGCTTGAACCATCTCCAGCCTTACTTTTACCATCAGGCATTTCACAAGCTGTTCTTCTGTTCATTTGCATCCATAAATCTCTTCCTGATGGTGATTGGCAGCATTAAAAAATCCGTAGGTAGGGCCTAAGTGTTAGTTTCTTGTTTTGATACCCTGTCTTGCTATGTGGGAGGAAGATGACACTGTTTGATAAATGGTCTAGAAGTTTCTGCATTTCATTCATTCTCTCCATCTTAAACTGATTTTGTTCAAGACCTACTACATAAACATTGTTCCTATCAATATAAGCACCACTAAATAGAAGATAACAAAGGTGTACTAGATCCTTAGTATTTCAGACATGATACCATAAGCAATTTGGGCATTACAGAAATTATCAGATGTATCTAATATCCTCTTGCTTACCTTGTCTTGTGCTTATCTTTATTCCCACATGTCTCATTTAAGGTTTTCAGCTAATGTGACTCAAGTTCCCTACATCTTCTGCCTCCTCAAATCAGATGGTCAGTACCAGATGGATTCACATGGCACCTCCTGAGGGCTGATTCATTTGTTTCTCTCAGGACAGCAAGCATTCATGGGGATCTCCCTCAACAGGTTTCACCTTCTTTGTATGAAGCATATCTTGAGGTAAATGAATAAGCTTAGGGAGTGACTGGACAACTCTTCCATTGTGGCCTAATAAAATAGATTGCTATTATTTCTTCTTTGATCACAGAATATTCTCAATATATAGCCGTTAGCCAACAAACCTCCAAACAAGTTTTGGGGATTTAGGACTGTATTGCCTAGCACACATCTCCATGATGAACGCCCCCCTCACCTCACAGCATAATCATCCCCATCTCACCCAGCACTGTGTGGGAAGTATAGGAGATATACAGGCATCATCTCCTGCTGGCCTAAGGAGGGTGTACGAGGAAGACATAAGGACTGTCCTCTCCTTGTCATGAATCAATGCATGCAACAAAGCTGGATCTGTTCGTACAGCATAAGGATGTGCAAAAAGAGGACCAAGCTCAGTAGTGCTTGCCTTACCAGCTGGTAGGTGGATCTTCCCCACCTTCCTTACCTCATTCAAAACACCCATGGCTGGACAAGGTCAGCAGCAGCTCAGCTTGAGTCAGTTCTGTCTCTCACAGGGGTGGAAGCAACAGCACACATTGAGAACATGATGCCCAAACTGCCCAGAGGATCTGGGGAGCAAAAGCCATCATATCCTGCCCTCTTGTACCATATCCCACTGATGTTTATGATGAAACATCTGCTGTAACTGCATCCATGTAAATCAGGCTAAAAACACATTTCCAGATCTCCCATAGAGAAGGGAAAAAAGAAATGCTTATTTTGTTGTTGGTTTTTTTTCACTGTAAATATATCTAGAAGATAAAAGCCAGGCACTGGCTGTTTAAAGAGGGTAGAAGCAAGACACTAGGTGTTATTGTACCAGGGAGTCCCACAAGTGGGTATAAGTTCTCAAACAACCTGGCATGGTTTATTCTGAAGATTGAAAGCTCCTCTATCTTGAGATCACTCTTCTCTCTTCTCTAAGAGGATTTCTAAAAAAAAAACAACCTTGCCAAAAGCAGCTGTCGGCTAATGTAACACACAGCACCACTGTAAGAATGAATCCATGAGCCCTGGCAAAGCCACAGTCCTTGTCAATACCCATGAATGAAACTGTCCCGGGGAATCTGCAGAGCAAGGCTGCATATTTAGGAAGCTCAAAACAGAGTCAAAACAAAACCGAGTGGAGCAGGAAAAGCAACACAGACATGTCAAAGGGCTGCCCACATGGCTCAACCAGAGGCTGACCTAAAGCCACAGCCACACAATCACTTCTGAAGCTCACAAAGGAGCCAGATGCTCCTGTCAAAATTATACCTTCCACAAATCAACATGGGAAACCTGCCACCATCCTCACTAAAAAGAGGAGAGTTGATAGCGTTTTCTTGACTAAAATAATATCTTTTCAGTGAATTAGCTGAAGAAAGAACAAGAGCTGTTTGCTTTGGGTGAGTATATTTCCCAAGCATGTCATCCCCACAAAAGATCTTTCTTTTATCCTACTTTCATGCGACTCTGAAAGCAAATATCTAATGGATATGATCAGGCTGGCTCCACATCTCCAAACAAGGCAAGGGAGCTGGTGGCAAGTGGGATTCTTCCGTTGCTCTGAGCTAATAGATATTAGGAAGAAAAATGCAGTTCTTGTCTTGGCTGGCTTTGAAACGTACTTAGCTTTTCATTCACAACATACTTCTTATATCCACAAGGCTCTACAAGGCAGTGAATATCACTGGGTCATTTCAGAGACAGGAGGAAAATGCGTTGCCTGAGGTCTCAGCACAAATCACAGCAACAGGGATATGTACAGCAAACCTGAATCTCAGCCACGAGGCCATATTGCCTCAGTCCTTTCTAGTCCTTTCCATGGCATTGTAAACATTGATCAAAATTTAAGTTGTAGAAGGCATGCCTGGATCAGCTCATAGTCTCACAGCTTGTCCTGGTTCTCAGATTAATTGTTCTAATTAGCTACTCCACAGGCATTGACTCTTCATCTCAGACTTGGGGCCAACCATGATTCATAAAAATAATCAGCTGTGACTTTCTCAGTAAATTTGCCACCCATCTTAATTGTAAACATTGCAGCTCAGTTCCCAGTTCATAACATGGGGAAGCAAATTGGTTTAGTGTTGTCAAGTGGTTTTCTTCTCCTTTTTTCAAGTTGTGAAAGACGGCCATCTTAATAAAGCATCCAGTACATTACAGCACGCAGAACTGCATTTCTGCAACCATGTTGAGTCCATTCAAATCTCAGTATGAGAACAGGAGGAGACATTGCCAACCTTGCCATGGTGTAAATCAGCTTCATCTTCTTGGAGACAGGGAAGTTAAATAAACTCAAAACTGGCCTAGGAAATATCTTGGGACAAAAGGCTTCAAATAAAAAACTCAGACTTATACACTGTAAATCACAGCATAAGAATGGGGATTTGGGGCACAACACACCTCAACTCTTCTTTACATTTTCAGTGAAATTGTTTAATGCAGGAAAACCTAGCAGTCACCAAGTACGATATCTCCCACATGGTGTGTGTTTTGTGCATGTATTAACTATAGATTAGGTTGCAGGGGCAGTGCACCTACCTCATCTCTTTTAATAAAGTGTCTATAGTTTAACAGATAACTAATGACAGACTCATTTTCACAGCTTTGCTACGTGCTCTGACAATCCCTGCCACTCAGTCCTGTTTATGGTCTCACGTGCTGCTCCAAGGCTGTACCTTGCCTTTCTGTGGCTTTTGCACCTGCCAGAACCTCTGTTAATTCTCTAAGTAGGAATAAGGGATTAACTGCCCAGTCCAAAAACAACTACATGAAATTTAATTGTCTGTCTTGACAAAATTATAGATGTTTTAGGAATAAACAAAGAGGCTTTGATGATAAACATAGATGATATAAAGAATTACAAAAATGTGAAAAAGCAAAATAAATAGTACATGTCAATTTACCATAATTATTAAAGTATAACTCACATTTGGCTTATTTTTATGGCTCTTTTGTATTCATGCCATAGTGCTTTCTTTTGAAGGCAATAGAGAATCTAATATTTTAGAAGCTAAATAAATACTAGAATTTGAACTTGAGTAGAAATGTACTTGAACTGTCAAATTTGACCTCAGATGGTCATTATCTGTAAATTATGAGCACCTTAAAAAAATTAACTCCTAATTTTAGATTGAAATTTAGGGGGCAAGTCTCACATCTTTTCATTCAAGATCTCCGAACTAGTAACCTAATAATTTTTAAGTCTGTCAGTGGGGCTCTTATGATCTGGAATTGCCCACTTTCATTTGATCATTTAATTTTTTTTATTATTTTTTAAAGAACAGTGGAGAAATAGACTTGGAAAGACACTGTAATGAAAGCAGTGTATGGGTATTTGTAAGAACAAAAATATTTTTCATCAAGTTCCACATATGTTGGGAAAAATCCCTGTTGATTAAAAACAAATCCAGAAAATTACATCTGAACTGAAAAGAGTTTTACAAAAGCTTTTCATTTCAAGATCTGTTGATAATTAAACAAGTGTAATTCAGTGAGTCTTGTAAGGGAAGGACAGACAGACAATGTAACTGTTGGATGGTGAATGGTTAGATAGATATACACCTAAAAATGAGAAAGTTATTCCCAACAGAGGTAAACAGGAGCAGATGAGAGATGAAATATTTGAGCATGTCCCTGCCAAATACACTTTTCTAATATTAACTCTGTTCTTCCCTAACATAGTCTATCAAATCCTACACGATTTTATTGCTAGAATAAGATCTTCAAAACACCTTCTCAAGATGAGGTAAAGAGATCTGGGCAAAACTGTTTCACTACATTAGATTAACGCTTATCCATAGCTCCTATCTATGTCACTTCTGTCTTATTTAGTAGTTGGAAATTATTTCTATTGAAAAATCACACCGCCTCGCAATTTCCCAAGCAATCCTGCACACATAATGTAAAGAGGATATTATAGTTTTGTATTTGTATTTTCCTGCTCAGTGCTTTTTTTTTTTTTTTTAATCTGCTGTAGCAGTGTATGTGCCTGTGCACATGCGTGTTTGCATGCCTGGCGGTGCAAGCGCTACATGAGAAGTCCTGAGGCTGGTTGGGGGAGAAGCTGGTGGGGTGGGAGCAGCACGAGTACCACTGCCTCCTTTCCCAGGCACAGCACTGCTCTCTTCTGCTCCCACAGACATTATTTACCTACATCCCACACAGTAATGCAAGTTTATGCATGCTCATAGACTCTTCCACACACTCAGTTATTAACTTAGCATTTTATCGATCATTTGGGAGCAGACTTAAGTTTTATATGAGTGTTTCTATTACATGAAGCCTTACAGCACTTGTGCTGAGTTAAGGGATGTTGCCTATGTAAATGAAAGGTAATTCCTCACTAAAAAGACTTTTTCTGGAGCATCTTTATTCAGTTACATTTCAGCTGATCTAAAGGGCTCCTATCCGCACTAACACTGACGGGTAAGGCTTAGGGATGTAAGTGTAGATAATAGTTTGCTAGGCCAGGATACTATTTCTCTGCTATGGATTTCAAAAAGACTTACTGTACATACTGGTTCTGGCATTTGAAACTCCAGGCTTAGATGGGGGCTGGGGAGAGACAGAAGGGAAAAAAGCATTTAATATGAACAAAACATTTTTTCGTGAAGGGCAGATTTCTTTTTTTTAACATACACCATACAGTCAGCATTTTTGGGGTCTTTACTGATGCTCTCACACAAGCGAAGCAACTCTTGAAAATGCACCATTACAACTTAATATATCCAGTATGTAATTTGCACTTAACAGAAAGATATTTAGGACCATTTGCCTCAGCCATAAGACTTTCAGCTGCACAGTGGGAGGCAGCGCTTCAATGAAACCTTTGTTTTTAATCTTCTGATACAGTCACTAAGCAGTTGGCTGGCTTTAAAATTGCATCAGTCTTCTTTTTAATCTAGGATTTGCAAGCAGTAGTTAGTTTGGGACATCCACCAAAATGTATAATTTCATGAACAGAACTACCACCATTTTTAACTTTTGTTTTTGTAGGAAGCAGTGAAAATGGTGCCTAAAATATAAGGAAAATTAAGAAGAAATTTGCCTGGCAAGCACGCGTGTTCCTGGAAACGCCATCCCAGCCAGTGTGTACAGTGTGGCGCAGTTCAGTCACATTTACTTTGCTTCCTCTTCTTCCTAAAATTAGATTACGATTCCCTGAGTGAGCACAATCACGCTGAAGCCGAACAACCCTGGGTCTGAATTACTTCAAAGCAGCCCCCTGTTTTCAGCGAACATCACCCGTCTGTTGCAGCCCTTCAGAAAGCGCATTTCTCTGCATAGCAAGTTGGGTGGCAGCGGGTCCATAATATAAAACTGTTGCCTAGTGTTCCCCTAAGCTCTGCCCTCCTCTGAAAAAAAAAAAAAAATTCCCTCATAATTCAGGCAACAGCTGGAAAGCTTAGCTTAATGGTCTGTGCTTAAATGTGGAAGGTCACAGGGTGCTGATCTAAGGAGCGGAGAAGTCTTGCTCAGCCGACTGTTGACACTTAGTAAACGGAGGAGGAGGGGACTGTGTGTGCATCTGAGAAAGCCATACCCCGGCCGGCGAAGAATAGGAAGCAACTTCTATTCAAGATTTGCAGGGGTCCTGGACCCAGTAGGGAAAAGCAACAAGGCCCTTCACTGCCTCTAAGTTACCTTGTATTATAACAGGATTAAAGTACATTTAGCTTCTCTATTAGCATACTTTAGCCCCATTTAGGCTTACTTGATGTTTCCGATGGCCTTTGATCAGCCTTGCATGGTGCTGGTCAGCTTCAGGACACAGCAGTCAAAAAGCGAGACTGTGAAATTATCCTGATGTTGAATCTCACAGGAGATATTTCTGGCTGTTTTCATTCACTCATCCCCAATATTCTTTCTCTCTCTCTCTCTCTTCCCCTCACTCAAGAAAGTAATTTACACATTGTTAAAAAAAAGGGGTGGGGAGGGGAGATAGAAAAAGAGAGATATTAAAAGGAAAAGGTGGCTTAGTGACCAGTAATAATTAGCTCCTTGTTTGAAATCAGTGCTGGCTTGTGTGGCAGTGCTGAAGCATCTATGAAAAATACTATAATTTCTACAGTGTCTGGCTTTTTATTGCTTACATTTGCATATAAATTAAATCCATATTGTAGCTTTAAGGCAAGCTAGGCTTAGAACTCCGTACAGCTCAGGGTGCTATTGTTTTACATCTACTTTCTATACTGTGGTTAAATGAAAGGGGAGGAGAAAGTAAAGGAGGGAGAAAGCCAGCTTTGTAGCATTTTTAATTGCTTCTCTGCCAATTATGGGCAAATTAATATTTAAACTTTGTAGTGCTTTGAGAAATTGTTTACGAAATCCACTTCCTGATGTTTGATGCTCCCTGTGCCTACAGCAATATCTATATTGGAATCTTTTGTTGAACAAAATGAAAAATAATTGAAGATAAATTCTCCTCTCTTAAAATATTTCACAGAAACAAATGTTGTTAATTGAACTGTAAATATTTCAAATATAAGGACCATCCTTATTCCCAACAGCAGACTGAAAAGCCATTGCTAGTTAGCATTTTTTCACCTGATCCTGTTTAAGTGCATGAAAAGATCTTGTATTATTTACTCCACTTGATCTTATTTTTTGTCTTCCTCTTTTGCTTTATGCTGCTGTCTCTGCTCAACCAACTTAGACTGGCCTTTCCGAGTTCCCGTTTCAGCGCAGCTCAGAAATCCACAGGCTGCTAACGCTAACACATCAGGACAGAGCCTGGGAAGACAAGAGACATTTGTAAAGATGAGTAACAAGAAGCAAATGGCGCCTCAAAGTCTCCCTTTAAAAATTCTTTAATGAGATACAGTGCATTTTTTTTTCATTCTTTTCTTGGGCTAATGCCTAGTATGTACCAACCACTGGGCCACATTTTTAGGAAACATCTAAATCAAAAGTCAGAAGATTACACAGGGACATAAGAAAATCTTAAAATGGCAGGAGGCCAGGAAGCCCAGCTAGGCCTACCCACTCCTCCGGTTAACAGTTGTTCTCCATAATATACTGTTTTTTCTCCCCCTCTCTCCATATGCTTCTCACTCTATTTGAAATCTGGTCAGATCGGTCTCTTCTAGAGCAGCATCTGGTAGCTTATAATATATACCCTCTGGAAAAAAAAAAACATATTACATTAATACAGTGCAAGACCTCACTGGAGCCGTGTCCCTCGTCCTCATATTTGACATTAGCTCTAATAACTGCAGCACTGCTCCCTGCGGTTCTCCCCAGAGCCCTCTGCAGCTCAGTGAGGTCCCCTCTTAATCTTTTCTCTTTGCGAGGGATACAGACCTAGTTTCACTAACCAGTTTGGAGCCTCCAATCTCGAAGTCACTATGGGGCTTTGTTGTACTATTTTCATTTCTGTAATATTCCTTCCACAATTGGGTAATCAAGACTGTGCATCTTTCCCATGTGGCCTTTTGAGGTCGCTTTTATTTATCAGCTTATTTACCCTGTATCATGCATTTTAAAAATTCTGGTTGCAATGCTGTCAGCTGGGCATGTTTCTAGTCTTCATAACTGCCTGCTTGCTATCATAATTTCCTTTTTCCCATCATCCATTTGCTTGTTCTGTCTGAATTTTGCAGCTGTTCATACTAATAGAGGATGTTACAAGTGCTTGTGTGGATAGTGAATTTTAATAACAGTCTCCTGTGGATGGCAACGGGAGCACGGCATGGGTTGACGTGTGGGTGAAGATGTTGTTGGGGCTGGTTTAACGTGAGTTCTTCTGGGCCAAGATTGTCCTTGGTTATGGGAGTAGATGATACGTCATCTGGAGAAGTTTTGCCCCTGTTTGGGCATCAGGATTATGAGGCTGGAGATCACACACATTGCTATATAGCTGATTCCACATGCAGGATAGGGCTTGTCAGGTCTACATTAGCACTATAAATATTCTTCCCAAGGCAATTGACTCCCACCTGGACTGTGTTGCAACAATAAAAGTCTCACTTCTCATTGCCATCACAATGAAATAATTGTCTTCAACTTATGGATACCCATGTGTAAATTCAGGGCTTTCTTATCAGCTCTAAAACAATGCTCTTAAACTCTTCCCCTCATTCATCTTTGGAGTAATACAACTGATAAGTGAGAAAAAAACTTCATTTGTTCCTCATCTATCAAAATCTTGTACCTCTCCCAATCTTTCGGTCTTCTGTAGCATTTACCCATTGGTGTGTGAGCCTCTCCTTTCCTTCAGAGTGGTTTGAGTCAAGATTAAACTCAAGCTCTAGTTTGGTAGTAAACTTCATCATTGTATCTCTGCTGCTCAAGACTATCATCATAAAAATCACCACGTTCTCATTTCAGAGGTGGCTGCATGGATCCTGGTAACCCCTGTTGCAATGTTTCATCAGCTGATCATTCTGAGCCACCTCTAGCCCTCATGGAACCCACCTGGCCATGGCAAATAGCCCTGGGATGAAAAAAGATTAGAAATCCACTAGGTTCCTACTGGAGACCCTGATGCATTTCTCTGACAAGTATCACAAAAGCCTGGAGATCAGTAGGAACATACACGCAATCCCATATTGCAGATGGAGAAAAGTAAGGGAGATCTCATCATGGGAGTTTCTGTCCCCCAGAGGAAGAGAAGTTGAAGACAGCCCTGTGCTCCACTGAGTACCTGAGGTACCTGGGGCACAAGCCTTGTCCTGTTCCATTCAGCCTAAGAATAATGAGCCTGGCTTCCTGAACGGGAAAAAAATGTCCCTGGATGTGGGGGATAGTGCTGCCCAAGCTCTTTGCCATCAGACCTGATCTGCAGAAAGGTTTTTCCTTTGCCACCCAAGGCTGCATGTTATAAGGCTAATTCTCCAGCCCTGTATATTGCACTAATGGACTCTGTAAAACAGCGCCACCAAGACTTAAGACCATACAGAATCTGTAGCTAAATAATTGAGATTTAATCTACCTTTTCCCCATACCCACCTATTAATTTTTTTGTTTATTTCTGGTTTTATGCTTGCTGCAATGCCCATCCTATCAGCGCAAAGGTGACTGTGAAAATGACATTTGTTAAGATTTTTTTGTGTGTATTGATGTCCTTTGTAAATGTTATAATTTTAAGACTTTCTCTCTCTGTTTCCAAAAAGGGATAGTGAATAAGAGAACAAGGACTCTTGACATTACTGACTGAGGCTTCAACTATAACTAAACACAACTTGTTTTGAGGCTTCAAAAAGTTTGGGTCCTTGCTTGCAATTATCTTTGCTCCTTTGCTGTTTCATGCTCCTGCTTACAGTTGGCTAAACTAGAGCCCCAGAGCCACATGCTCTGTGATACATTCTGAAGGAGGATCCACTCAAAACTGGCCGCTCTTGTGAAATTTTCAATCTACATCTGTTGGCCCATGAGATTTAAACAACACAGACAACTGCATTTTTTAAGGGCAAAATAAATTGAGTCCAAACTCCACGCTATTTTATATTCCCCTATGAGTGACTTCAGTGGTTTTTAGTACTTCAAATTTTAGCTTTGTGTGTTATAAAACCTATCTCCTGGTAGTTTATCGAGTGTCTCCAGTATTGGTTTCAAAACAGATATTAAATACCTCTCTCGCACCTTGTAGCTGCAGCCATTTCCAACAATATTGAACAGCTTTTCTGCTCTTCAGACATCAAAGATTATACACTGAGAATAAATTACTCAGCTGGATGCGTTGTTTGTAGGAAACCCAGGCAGTGACAGTATCAGTAGTCCCTGTGTTTAAGAGCATGTAAAATACATTCTCTTTTTTCTGTGCTTTACATTGCAATCCTGGTAACAGCAGTTCAATTACATCCTCCACAGAAACAAGGATGCTGGCAAATATGCCACAAGGTATCGCAGCTCTCAGTCTGATCCTTCACCTTTCAGCCAGTGGATGAGCTCCCTTGGCATACAAGTGGGGGCCCCGTGGGAGTCAGGTACTCCAAAAGTCATTGGTGGCCCCTTGCTGCCACCCCAGGCAGAAGAACCACCCCTATTTCATTCCTCTCAGCTCTCAGTGAGTGCTGAGCTTCCGTGCTCTCTGGTTTTAGTCTTTGATTTTAGCAGAAAACAATCCACACAATTTCCAGTGATCTCCTTTCACCCATAACTACAATTTGGATTTTCTCTTCTCTTTCTTTTTTCTTCTTTTCTTTTTTTTTTCTTTTTTTTTTAAAGAAAAATTATTTGTTTTTTTTTTTTCAATATCTTTTTCTTT